>CM076581.1:545151092-545379084 GCA_034641835.2 Pinus albicaulis | reverse complement strand
TAGTAAAATCTTGTAATATCCATGTAATAGCAGAAATTTTTGCACTGATACATAATATAAACCATGCTTTATTTCCACTGAAAAACAAAAGTCTACCATAGTGTTGGAATATTTGAAAATTCCAGAACAACAAATGGAGAATAAAACTCCCTTCTTTCACACAGAGAAAATATTAAAATTTCATTCACAGTGACAGAGTTTTCATTTGAAAACAAACTTCTATTCCATAAAAAACTGTTACAAATTCTTCCTCAACATGGAGGGATTACAACTGCTGGACTGCTTCTAAGCACAGTGCCAAAATAACACACTCTGTCTCTCTAAAAACATACACTGCTGTGTATACAAATATTTCACACTGTTGTCTGTCTAATACAATGTACAACTCTCTGTGTTTTTTTTAATGCTCATGGCATTCCCTTTTATATGAAACATTACATAATATATATATTATAAATATCATATATTTATAATATATATTTAACCAAAGTTAAAACTAAAATTTACTCCGGTAATAAAAAATTTAACCTATGTAAAAAGTTAAAACAACATTGCCGTGAATAAAACAATTAAAGTCAAAACATTTTAATATAAGGTTAAAAACCTTATTTCATTTTATGCTTTCCATTTATATATTTTGGGGGCTTCGTGAAGACCATTCTCCCCAGCTTTCATACTCCCCCGAAATCTTTTGTGAGTGGGCCCAGTTGAGGATGACATCAGCTTTCCGTGGGTCTCCACTCCTCCAACTGTTTGGCTTTTCTAACCCCCGCAGAAAAAGCTTGCCGCCTCAACTCTATTGTATTAAATATGTTCGGTGGGTTTTTAATGTGGTTGTTGTTGCAGATAGGATGGAGCTCTTCCACTGCCTTCAACTTGCTATCAGTCTTAACTCTGCCGTTCTGTTGTCTTTTCATTCCTTTCTCAATTAATTATGTCGTCTGCTAAGCTATGTGGGCAGTTGGAATTAATTTCCAACACTCCTCCTTAATTTCAACTGCTGCATTTTCTTGCATACCCAAGAATTTCCTGAAATTTTCAAAGCTTTTCTGCGCAAGTGGCTTTGTGAGGATATCAGAAAATTGATCCTCTGTTCTGCAGTGCTGCAAAACAATCTCACCATTGTTAACCAATTCACGTATGAAGTGAAATTTGGTGTCTATGTGCTTTGTCCTTTTATGAAAAACAGAATTTTTAGATAAAGCTATCGCTGAGCTATTATCACAGTAAATCAATGTCCCTTTTATCTGTTCTTGGCAGAAAATTTTCAACAGTCTTCTAATCCAAACTGCTTGACATGCTGCTGCTGTAGATGCCACATATTCTGCCTCTACTGTAGACAACGCTACAATATGCTTCTTTTTTGAAGCCCATGAAATGGCTCCTGAACCCATGTGAAAAACATAACCAGAAGTGCTCTTCCGATCATCTACACTTCCAGCCCAATCACTGTTAGTGTATCCAACTAAATCTGAACATTCTGAAGCAGTATATAAAATGCCATACCTTTTGGTTCCTTTAACATACCTCAGAATTCTTTTTGCTGCCTGCCAATGTGCATCCTTTGGCTTCTCCATGAATCTGGAAATTAAACTAACAGCATGCATTATATCGGGCCTAGTTGCAGTCAAATACATGAGGCTGCCAACTATGCTCTTGTACAAGCTAGGATCAAAATCCTTGATGTTGTCCTCTCTGTTGAGTTTTAATCCCATCACTGTGGGAGTGATTGCTACTTTTCTTTCCTGCATATTAATTTTTTCCAGCACTTCATTAACATATTTTTCCTGTGAGATAAAAATCCCATTTTCATCTTGCTCTACTTCTATTCCTAAGAAGTATCTCAACGAACCCATGTCAGTCATTTCAAATTCTTCTTTCATGACTGTTTTAAAATTTTCAATAAGGTAATCATCATTACCTGTGAAAATAACATCATTAACATATAAAACTACAATCAACATTTTACCATCTTTTTCTTTGATGTAGAGGGTGGGTTCTCCCTCACACTTTTCAAATCAATTTTCCAGTAGATAGGAGTCTATTCTACTGTACCACGCTCTTGGTGCTTACTTCAACCCATAAAGCGCTTTCTTCAACTTGCACACTTTGTGCTCTTGGACTTCTTTTTCATATCCGGGAGGTTGTTCAATGTAAACCTCTTCCATTAACACTCCATTTAGGAATGTTGAATTCACGTCCATTTGGTAAACTTTCTACTTGTTTTGTGCTGTTATGGACAACACTGCTCTCACGATTTCCATTCTAGCAACCGGTGCGAAATTTTCCTCATAATCTATCCCGTGCTTCTACTTATAACCTTTGATGACAAGTCTTTCCTTGTGTCTCTCTATTTTGCCTTCAGCATTACTCTTGGTCTTGTAGACCCATTTAACTCCAATGACATATTTACCTTTTGGGATTTCAACCAAATCCCAAGTCTTGTTTCTTTCTATGGAATTAATCTCCTCATTCATAGCTTCTATCCATTTCTTATCCTTGATAGCTTCTTCAAATTTGATAGGGTCTTCAACATGACAATATAAAGCAAACAAAGAATTGATACCTTCATCTGCTGCCTCTTGTGCATAAATGTCATTCAAATTTCTGAACTTCTTACTTCTTTCATTTGGTGTACAAGTGCTTGAAGAAGCACTTGAATTTCCTCCTTGTGGTGTGCTTGGAGAAGCACTTTCATTTCTCCTCAAGGGTGTGCTTTGCTGCTCTTGTTTTGGTGCTACTGTTTAGGGATGTATTTCAGCCAATTCATCATCATTTTCATCATGAGATAAACAGTGTTTAACATTCACTATTTTCTCTATGCTTCCATCCCAAGCTTCCTCTTCAATGAATTGAACATCTCTGCTCACAATAAACTTCTTGGTGGATGGGTTGTATAACCTATAAGCCTTTTATTCCTCATTGTATCAAATGAAAATAAATTTATCCCCCTTGTTGGCCAACTTCTTTCTTAGCTGATCCGGAATGTGTGCATAAGCCACACATCTGAATACCTTCATGTGTGTGACACCTTGCTTTGTGCCACTCCATGCCTCTTCCGGCACTTTGTTCATAACTGCTTTTGTAGGGCATCTATTTAGAATGTACGATGCATAATGTACATCTTCAGCCCAATAATCATTAGGAAAATTCTTTGCCTTTAACATACTCCTTTCCATGTCCATTATGGTTCTATTCTTCCTTTTGGCTACTCCATTTTGCTGTGGAGTATATCTAGTTGTAAACTCCTTATGAATACCATTTTCTCTACAAAAACGTAGGAAATCTTTAGAGATATACTCACCTCCTCTATTAGTCCTTAGGACTTTGATGTGTAGCCCACTTTGGTTCTCAACAAGTGCTTTGAAATTGTAAAACCTTTCAAACACTTCACTTTTGTTTTTCAAAAAGTAAACTCAATTTTTTCTTTTAAAATCATCTATGAATGTTAATACATAGTGGCTGCTAGCAAGCAATGGAGTTTACATCGGTCCACACAAATCTGAGTGGACAATCTCTAAGGGTGCCTTTGCCCTTATGCTTTTCCCGGAAGGAAAAATTTCTCTGTGTTGTTTCCCCAAGATACAACCTTCACAAAGGTTGTCTGGTTTCTCTATCAATGGTAAACCTCTTACCATTCCTTTTTTGTTCAATAAGTTAAGACCTCCAAAGTTGAGATGTCCAAATCTCAAGTGCCACAACCAATTTTCATCTTTTGGTTCGCTTTGGATAGCCTCTTTTGCTACTGCTGCTATCTTTTCTTCATTTTTCAAATCTGCTCTCATTCTAAGAGGGAACATGTTGTTCCTTGTCATCTTCACTTCAGCAATACATTGCTTGCTGGGAGGTTTTTCCATGATGGTACAAACATCATCCTCAAAAAATACATTATACCCTTTGTGGACAAGTTGTCCAATACTTAAGAGGTTACACTTCATTCCTGGAACATAATAGACATCTGCTATGGTTTTCTTTGCACCTTTCCTTGTTAAGACATTTACATCTCCTTTTCCCATAACATAAACTTTGCTATCAGTTCTTAGTGTGACTTGTGACTTCACACTCTCATCTAACATAGAAAACATTGCTATATTTCCTGTCATATGGTTACTGCAACCGGAGTCTAGAAACCATAAATCCTCACTTTTTTCTTCAGCCATATTACAAGCTAAAAACAAATCATTTTGGCTGATATTTTCTCTAGTGAAATTTGCACTAGTTCTACTTCCCATATCATGTTGCTTCTTTCTACATTCATTAGCATAATGACCATATTTTTTACAATAGTGACATTGGACATTGGATTTATCATACCTTTGTCCTTCAACATTCTGTTGGCTGCTGCCTTGGTCGTGGCTGTGATTTTAACTGTTGCACCTTCCATGTGAATGTGAAGGGTTGTCCCTTCCACCTCTGTTTTGGATTCTGCCTCTTCCTCTTCCTCTGCCTTGCCCTCTTCCTCTTCCGAAAGACATTTGGGTCTTAAAGGCATGTTCCAGAGATGAGTTTTCACTCCTAACCAATCTTTGCTTGTGAGTCATCAGTGATGCATGTAGCTCATCCACTGTGAACTTTGTGAGATCCTTAGTCTCCTCTATGGTGGTGACAATCACATCGAATCTTGAGGGTAGACTCCTCAAGAATTTTTCCACAATCCTCTTGTATTCAAGAGTCTCTCCATGAGATCTTATTTGTGTGACCATTCCAATCACATGAGTGAAGAATGAGTCAATAGTATCTGACTCTTTCATACAGAGAGTTTCAAAGTCTCTCCTCAGCAACTGAAGTTTTGTTGTCTTCACTTTTTCCATGCCTTGATAGGCTATCTTGAGAGTTTCTCATGCTTCTTTGGATTTCTTGGCTGCTGCTATCCTAGGAAACACACTCTCATGCACTGCTTGATACAATAAGAAGAGAGCCTTGGAGTCTTTCTTCCTAATGCTTTTCAGCAACTCTTTCTCTGCTTGATTTAAATCTTCAAACTCTTCTTCATTTGCTGGCTCTTCAAATCCATCTTCAACAAATTCCCATAAGTCTTGGGAGACAAATAAAGCTCTCATAGTTATTGACCAGTAGTCATAATTCTTCCCATTAAATATTGGGAGATGGATATTTCTCATACCCATACCAGTGCTGGCTCTGGCCATTCTGCACTCTTAACTATGATTCAAAAACACTTGATTGTGTATATAAAATGACTGATTGTTCTGCAACAGTAACACACTAAACTGTATAGAGAAATACCTTTGGATTTTTTTTGGCTGAGTCTTCACACCGCTGGAGAAGCTGCTACAACAAAGAACTCCTTCCTTCAACTTCTTTGATCTTCAAAAAGCCTGGACTAGCTCCGATACCATGTTGGAATATTTGAAAATTCCATAACAACAAATGGAGAATAAAACTCCCTTCTTTCACACAGAGAAAATATTAAAATTTCATTCACAGTGACAGAGTTTCCACTTGAAAACAAAATTCTATTCCATAAAAAATTGTTACAAATTCTTCCTCAACATGGAGGGATTACAACTACTGGACTGCTTCTAAGCACAATGCCAAAATAACACACTCTGTCTCTCTAAAAGCATATACTGTTGTGTATACAAATATTTCACACTGTTGTCTGTCTAATACAATGTACAGCTCTCTGTGTTTTTTTTAATGCTCACGACATTCCTTTTTATATGAAACATTACATAATATATATATTATAAATATCATATATTTATAATATATATTTAACTAAAGTTAAAACTAAAATGTACTGCGGTAATAAAACATTTAACCTATGTAAAAAGTTAAAACAACATTGCCGTGAATAAAAAAATTAAAGTCAAAACATTTTAATATAAGGTTAACTAGCAATTGCACCACATGTTGCAAAGGAAACGTCGTAAGGTTGTGGTATAAGAAAGAATAGCATATAAGAAAGAAGAGGTAGTAGGAACATTCTCTGCTCCAACTGATCTACCAGAATAAGGGGTGGATAATTATGTCTACTGGACCTCAAATCAAAATATCCATATTGAGTAATTGATGTGGAACAAATTCTTTGTTATTAATTGCATGTAAGATGTGTTTTTTCATAATGGATGAGACATTTTGGCCAAAGTACTCAAGACCCCTATATGGCTAAATCTGCATGTTTTATTTATTTTTTTCTGCATGAAGGATGCACTTGGTTTTTATGACCAAGTTGGACAAACTTCACCCTTCCACAAAATTATTTGCTTCTATCACATTCGCAATGTTGAATTCCTCTTATACTACTCCTAGAACTTTGACTCTGCTCTATAGGTAGAATTATTTAATGGAATAAAAACTTATCACTATGACATGTTTTACTTCATAAGAGACTACTAAGAAGCTTAAGCATCGTAAATCCACCTTCACGTGTCATTTAAACATAGAGCATATAGTTATCTTAATCGTCAATTTTATGGATAAGAGACATTTGGGCCCTTTTTAACCCTTGGGGATGATTAATTAGTCTTGATTCAGATAAATTATATTAATAAATTATCTACAATAATATTTCCATAATTCCTCTTTGAACGACAAATATTCTGCTTCTTTGGAACTTTTCACCTCAATCGGAATAACAAACATCATGAAAACCCAAAAGTAAGAAGAAAAAATCAGCGCATAATCATGGAATCTAGTGACTTCTTTAATGATCATAATTCAAGAATTTAGTGCCTTTTAAAGATAATTTAATTTCCCATCAAATAAAAAGCAACAATAAAATTTTGTAGTGACAAGAATGGGAGCAAAGTTTAAATGTAATAACTCCCTTCCCTAGTCATAGTACATTTTTGTTTTGAAATGAAATTATTTTCCCAATCTTTTAAATAATAGATTCCTCCCTAAGTGACCCTTTAGAGATACCTTTCTTTCAACTGATTGCAATAGCTTAGTGTCTTTTGTCTAGTATTTTCTAAGTCGTTGAATTTAAGGACAGAGGTAAAGAGACTACTAGACAAGAAAGAGCAGAGTGACTAAATGTCAAATGAAAATAACATTGAGGAATCTCTTCTGATTTTGTCATGTGGGCCTTCTTCAATTGATGAGGTAGTAGGAAATTTCTCCTCTAGAATAGGCAGTGGAGAATTATGTGAGTGAACTACTACTCATGTAACTTTGACTCCTCCTGACAATTGGAATGTTTCTCTTCCCATAACTCTATCTCGGGTTAATATTCTAGCTTTACCTTGTTTATGAATAAATGGTCTCTATATCACTATCATTTGTCTCTCTTTTTGAGCGCTTTCTTGAATGAGTGAGATAATGTAGCTCATCTGTATTCAAAAATCCTTGAGTAACCCATTTTCTGAAGAGTCTTCTTATGTTGAAAATAACATTGAGGAATCTCTTCGTATTTTGTCATGTGGGCCTTCTTCAATTGATGAGGTAGTAGGAACTTTCTCCTCTAGAATAGGCACTGGAGAATTATGTGAGTGAACTACTACTCATGTAACTTTGACTCCTCCTTACAATTGGAATATTTCTCTTCCCATAAATCTATCTCAGGTTAAAATTCTAGCTTTCTCTTGTTTATGAATAAATTGTCTCTATATCACTATCGTTTGTCTCTCTTTTTGAGCGCTTTCTTGAATGAGTGAGATAATGTAGCTCATGTGTATTCCAAAATCCTTGAGTAACCCATTTTCTGAAGAGTCCTCTTATGTTTTTAATTCTAATATTTGGTCCTCCATAGCCTTGTCAAAGTCTACATCTTTTCCTTCTAAAGAATCATACATTCATGATAAGTATCCATTGTAATCTAAATAAATGGAACTTGAGATAAGCTTTGTGACATTTTCCAAATTCCAAGATTTTTTATTGCACTTCTCACTTATATTAGGGAAAACGGATTCCATACATTTAACATTATGCATTTTTAGGGATTGTTGTAAAGTTGGAAGCTTCTCTTCACCATTTTTCCTTTCTTCTGTATCTTTGAGTTTGATAAAAAAAAATTGTTACCGACCCCTTTAAATGTGCACAATTAATAAATTTTCCCCTATTTATGTCATGTTGACTAGAAAAAATAGTTTTTTCATATTCAATTGTATGTTTCCACCACACGTCTTCCATAATTGTAAGAATTATTGATAAGGGATGCCTTAATGCTGGAGAAATAGAGAGCTTGAAAGAGATGTGGATGTACTTGGAAATGATGAGGAAATGAGAGATTTATAGGAACTTGTCAATGGGAATTTTGACCACACAAATGAAGTCACCATTTTAATATTTAAATTTTTTTCATTGTACATGTTCAAATTAAAAATAAAAAATATATATATATCTTTTATGTAGGGACAACATCTTACCTACAACAAGAAAAAAAGTATGTATGTAGTTACAAATATTTATATAGTTACAAACTATTACAATTAAGTAATTAAAGGTAAATTTAGTGTTATTTAAGAAATGATAATTACGAACGTTCATCATTATTGCGCTAGATAAATCATGTCCTCTGAAATAACTTGGAAATTTAAAAAAGATCACATATTTTAAACAATTTCATTATTGATTTATTTTTTTATATATTAAGAAATAATAATTATGAATTATAAAACAGTTTTAACATAAATAATATATAACAAAAAAACCATGTGTTTTTGGAATTATAAAATAGTTGTGACAAAAATAATACACAACAAGAAAAACTATGTATATTTGGATGTATGAAAATTTAGATACATTTTATTAAGTAAAATTTTAAAACAATAATGGTTATAAACATTTAAAAATAATTTTATTAAATAGTTAGTTTAGATCATTATTATTTATGAGAGGGACCAATTCTCTCTTCACTCTAAAAGAGGTTTGCATATCAATACATTTGATCCCTCTTGGTTCTTAGTAGATCCAGAGTTAAGATTGATTTAGACCATCTTAATTCCCCCTATAAAGAAACTACATTCTACGTGAATATCATGGGTCAATACCATGGGCTGTATTTATAGTTGATCATTATTTTATTTTATTATTTTTACTTTTTATTGCATTTTGACCATGTTCATTACATTATGTCAATATTTTTATTTAATTTACTTTTATTTTAAAATTTTGTGTAATTTGACATAGTTAAATGTTAAACATGACATTACAACCTTTCTATCATACTATGTTGGAGAGCATAGTAGCACAAAAATGTAATATTTAAATATATAAATAGTTATTTTTATTTTTATTTTATATTGTTTTTTATCCATGTAATATAAATTTTTATTTTTTTATATATTAAGAAATAATAATCATGAATTATAAAACAGTTTTAACATAAATAATATATAACAAAAAAAACCATGTGTTTTTGGAATAATAAAATAGTTGTAACAAAAATAATACACAACAAGAAAAACTTTGTATATTTGGATGTATGAAAATTTAGATACATTTTATTAAGTAAAATTTTAAAACAATAATGGTTATAAACATTTAAAACTAATTTTATTAAATAGTTAGTTTAGATCATTATTATTTATGAGAGGGATCAATTCTCTGTTCATTCTAAAAGAGGTTTGCATATCAAGACATTTGATCCCTCTTGGTTCTTGGTAGATCCAGAGTTAAGATTGATTTAGAGCATCTTAATTCCCCCTATAAAGAAACTACATTCCACGTGAATACCATGGGCTGTATTTATAGTTGATCATTATTTTATTTTATTATTTTTACTTTTTATTGTATTTTGACCATGTTCATTACATTATGTTAATTTTTTTATTTAATTTACTTTTATTTTAAAATTTTGTGTAATTTGACATAGTTAAATGTTAAACATGACATTGCAACCTTTCTATCATACTATGTTGGAGAGCATAGTAGCACAAAAATGTAATATTTAAATATATAAATAGTTATTTTTATTTTTATTTTATATTGTTTTTTATCCATGTAATATAAATTTTTATTTTTTTATATATTAAGAAATAATAATTATGAATTATAAAACAGTTTTAACATAAATAATATATAACAAAAAAACCATGTGTTTTTGGAATAATAAAATAGTTGTAACAAAAATAATACACAACAAGAAAAACTATGTATATTTGGATGTATGAAAATTTAGATACATTTTATCAAGTAAAATTTTAAAACAATAATGATTATAAACATTTAAAACTAATTTTATTAAATAGTTAGTTTAGATCACTATTATTTATGAGAGGGATCAATTCTCTCTTCACTCTAAAAGAGGTTTGCATATCAAGATATTTGATCCCTCTTGGTTCTTGTTAGATCTAGAGTTAATATTGATTTAGACCATCTAAAAACTGTCAAAACTTGGGAAATAAATAAAAAACTACTATTATAAACCAATAAAAAACATTGAACACTACACATAAAGTTCACAGTCAACTTCATAATCATATTGATGCACGAATGATAAACATAATATAAGCCCATTATAGAAACCAAATATCATCTTAGTGCACTAGCTTATAACTACTAAAATACTTGCCCCTAAAGGTGCAAAGATACACCGACGTTGTTTTTATTATTATTATTTTTTAAATATCAATCTTTTTATTTAATTTACTTTTATAAGCATGTCCATCTCTATGTATATGTATATATGATCCATTGTTCTATTTTTTCATCTCTCTCATATACATACATACATATATATATATATATATATAGCTTTTATAATTGTACTATATATAACATTGAATAAAAAATGATTTAAGTCTATTTGTATATGTTTCAATGAGCTCATAAAAATCATGACCAATCAACATAGAATTTTATGGATCATATAACTTAAATTATTGTTAAACAAATCATGTTAGTTACCCATTCTCTAACATAATAATGATAAACTAAAAAACAACCTATTCTAATAACCAATTAAAAACTCATATGGATCATGTAACTTAAATTATTATTAAACAAATCACATTAATTATTAATGCTCTTACATAATTATGATAAAAAACTGAGAAACTGCCAACTCTAATAACCAATTAAAAACTGTTAAAACTTGGGAAATAAATAAAAAACTACTATTATAAACCAATAAAAAACATTGAACACTACACATAAAGTTCACAATCAACTTCATAATCATATTGATGCACGAATGATAAACATAATATAAACCCATTACAAAAACCAAATATCATCTTAGTGCACTAGCTTATAACTACTAAAATACTTGCCCCTAAAGGTGCAAAGATACACCGAAGTTGTTTTTATTATTATTATTTTTTAAATATCAATCTTTTTATTTAATTTACTTTTATTTTAAAATTTTGTGTAATTTGACATAGTTAAATGTTAAACATGACATTAAAACCTTTCTATCATACTATATTGGAGAGCATAGTAGCACAAAAATGTAATATTTAAATATATAAATAGTTATTTTTATTTTTATTTTATATTGTTTTTTATCCATGTAATATAATTTTTTATTAGAAGAATTGTTTTATTTAATTGAAATTTTTAATACAATTTTGACCAAGATTGTGATTTTTGTTGTTTAAATGCATTTTATAATGCACAAATGAATTTAACACTGTAAAAACCTAGAAAATGTTCAAATTAAACCACTTAAGTTATTGTCTAAAAAAGTCACCAGTAATTTCTCAAAAAATTACATCAATTAAGTAAGAAATTATTCAATAAAACCAACTATATTTATGTTTCAAACATTTTTTTAATTGCAAAAATAATTCAGTATTATAAAAAAATAATTGAATCATCCAAAATCTTAAAGCTTTTAAAGCTAAATTTTCAAAAAATTCAACTTTATTTTATCAAAATTATACTAAATTTTTTATTGTTTAAACTACGTATGTGCTTAAACTTATTATTGTTAAAAATTGTCAAGTAGAAAAAACAACCATAAAGAACCGAAAGAACCATTGTGCATATTATTTAAAATAAGTGCCTACTCTAATAACCAATTAAAAACTATCAAAACTTGGGAAATAAATAAATAACTACTATTATAAACCAATAAAAAACATTGAACACTACACATAAAGTTCACAATCAACTTCATAATCATATTGATGCACAAATGATAAAAATAATATAAACCCATTACAAAAACCAAATATCATCTTAGTGCACTGGCTTATAACTACTAAAATACTTGCCCCTAAAGGTGCAAAGATACATCGAAGTTGTTTTTATTATTATTATTTTTTAAATATCAATCTTTTTATTTAATTTACTTTTATTTTAAAATTTTGTGTAATTTGACATAGTTAAATGTTAAACATGGCATTACAACCTTTCTATCATACTATATTGGAGAGCATAGTAGCACAAAAATGTAATATTTAAATATATAAATAGTTATTTTTATTTTTATTTTATATTGTTTTTTATCCATGTAATATAAATTTTTATTAGAAGAATTGTTTTATTTAATTGAAATTTTTAATACAATTTTGACCAAGATTGTGATTTTTGTTGTTTAAATGCATTTTATAATGCACAAATGAATTTAACACTCTAAAAATCTAGAAAATGTTCAAATTAAACCACTTAAGTTATTGTCTAAAAAAGTCACCAGTAATTTCTCAAAAAATTACATCAATTAAGTAAGAAATTATTCAATAAAACCAACTATATTTATGTTTCAAACATTTTTTTAATTGCAAAAATAATTCAGCATTATAAAAAAATATTTAAATCATCCAAAATCTTAAAGCTTTTAAAGCTAAATTTTCGAAAAATTCAACTTTATTTTATCAAAATTATACTAATTTTTTTATTGTTTAAACTACGTATGTGCTTAAACTTATTATTGTTAAAAATTGTCAAGTAGAAAAAACAACCATAAAGAACCGAAAGAACCATTGTGCATATTATTTAAAATAACTGCCTACTCTAATAACAAATTAAAAACTATCAAAACTTGGGAAATAAATAAATAACTACTATTATAAACCAATAAAAAACATTGAACACTACACATAAAGTTCACAATCAACTTCATAATCATATTGATGCACGAATGATAAACATAATATAAACCCATTACAAAAACCAAATATCATCTTAGTGCACTGGCTTATAACTACTAAAATACTTGCCCCTAAAGGTGCAAAGATACACCGAAGTTGTTTTTATTATTATTATTTTTTAAATATCAATCTTTTTATTTAATTTACTTTTATTTTAAAATTTTGTGTAATTTGACATAGTTAAATGTTAAACATGACATTACAACCTTTCTATCATACTATATTGGAGAGCATAGTAGCACAAAAATGTAATATTTAAATATATAAATAGTTTCTTTCTTTTTTTCTTTTTTCTTTTTTCTTTTTTTCTTTTTTTTTATCCATGTAATATAAATTTTTATTAGAATAATTGTTTTATTTAATTGAAATTTTTAATACAATTTTGACCAAGATTGTGATTTTTGTTGTTTAAATGCATTTTATAATGCACAAATGAATTTAACACTGTAAAAACCTAGAAAATGTTCAAATTAAACCACTTAAGTTATTGTCTAAAAAAGTCACCAGTAATTTCTCAAAAAATTACATCAATTAAGTAAGAAATTATTCAATAAAACCAACTATATTTATGTTTCAAACATTTTTTTAATTGCAAAAATAATTCAGTATTATAAAAAAATAATTGAATCATCCAAAATCTTAAAGCTTTTAAAGCTAAATTTTCGAAAAATTCAACTTTATTTTATCAAAATTATACTAAATTTTTTATTTTTTAAACTACGTATGTGCTTAAACTTATTATTGCTAAAAATTGTCAAGTAGAAAAAACAACGATAAAGAACCAAAAGAACCATTGCACATATTATTTAAAATATGAGTTTGATCATTTTAAGAGATTCACTGAATTGAAAATATAACGTAATTATTGCTTGAGATAACGTAATTATAGCTTGAGATAAAGATTGGCATGTGTTATAGTTGATAAGATGAATTGACAACGATTAGATTGATACAAGGGAGGAAGCTGGCTGCACCTGAGCAGGCCTAACTAAACCGAATCATCTCCCATTAAACTATTTGTCCAATGACATGACAGAGATGGCACCCCAATTTTTCTGGCAACCTTCAGTGAAGATGAGAAACATGTCGAAGGACATGAGAGAGATGGCACCCAAAATTTTCTGTCAACCTTCAACGAGGATGAGAAATATGTAATCATATGTCCTTAGGTTTGAACAATTCCTAATATTTCGTTGAAGCCAAGAATCTGCAGTCAATATAGTATCGGCAAATCACAAAGAATTATTATAGGTGGAGAAACTGAGTCCAAACCTTTCACAAAACGAGGTGAAAAAATCAAAGCACAGAATGCATCAATATTAGAAAGAAAGAGTTAGGGGGAGGCCACCCAAATCTCAAAGAAAAGAAGGGGGAAGCCGCTCTGTCTAGAGGTCAAATCCATGAAGACCACTACGCACCCGAATCTCTAGGGTTTTGCAGAAGACAGGAACGCTTCAACTACAGAGAGGAATGTTGTAAATATTTAACTAAACAAGTGGGTGCTAACAAATCCAACAACATAAAAATAATGAGTCATATTTAAGCACTCAATTATACAAGAGGATCTACGTTAACATGCAAAGAATAGAGAAAATAATAGGCTATATACAAAAACACATTTAAATCTGCAAAAATTCATGATGAGCGTGTTAATTTTCTGGAAATTTTTAAGCTTCTTCCAACGCTTCTTAACAAAACTAATAGCCTATATACAAAAACACATTTGAATCTGCAAAAAATCATGATGAGCACATTAATTTTCTGGACATTTTCAAGCTTCTTCCAACGCTTTACAGGAAAATGGTTCAGATTACAGGATGTTATTAGGAATGTTTAGTAAGTTAGTTATTCAGTTAGGTTGAAGGAGGCATTGGATCTAATGGTCTAAAACATTTCAATCGTCTAACATTTCATCCAATGGCTCAAATATAGACAGAATGGCGGCTACAAAATTTGTTTTCAAATAATAACGCCTTACGACGTAAAAACCTTATTTCATTTTATGCTTTCCATTTATATATTCCGGGGGCTTCGTGAAGACCATTCTCCCCAGATTTCATACTCCCTAGAAATCTTTTGTGAGTGGGCCCAGCTGAGGATACATCAGCTTTCCATGGGTCTCCACTCCTCCAGCTATTTGGCTTTTCTAACCCCGCGGAAAAAGCTTGCCACCCTCAACTCTATTGTATTAAATATGTTCGGTGGGTTTTTAATGTGGTTGTTGTTGCAGATAGGATGGATCTCTTCCACCGCCTTCAACTTGCTATCAGTCTTAACTCCACCGTTCTGCTGTCTTTTCATTCCTTTCTCAATTAATTCTGCCGTCTGCTGAGCTATGTGGGCAATTGGAATTAATTTCCAACACATAGAAATTTTACAATAAGAATCATTGTGAATAATGAATAATGGGATGTTAATATTACACAATTTATTTGCATTTCAAGAAAAAAAAAAAAGAGAAAATGATCAAATTCAGAATCTTAAACAAACTGTTTCATCAAATTCAGAACTACTAAGAATTTGCTTTCTCAAATTCAGAATTTAAATTTTAACAGATATTACTTAATCAGATTCAGAGTTGCGATTTTGACTAAATTTGCTTAGACAAAATCCCAGTTCGAGCGACAGAATTGTGAGAATAATCTAGATCATGCAGAAATAGATTTAGTTTTGAGTGGTTGAACGAGAGTGTTTATTTAGAAATTGGTTGCACGTATTTAGGTTTGTTTCCTCTTCTTCAGGAATATTAGGTGAGTGCAATCTGCTATATAAGTGTGATGTAATCGTGCAGTTTATTTCAATGATTTCAGTGAGCTTTGTCTCACGTTTCTCTGTTGATTTGAGTGTGCGTTTGTTTTAATATGGTATCAGAGCACTGAGTAAACTGTCTTCGATCTGTTTGGGTATTGGAGTGAGAGCCATCTTGTTCGTTGTTGCTGTAATTTTTCTATGTTGTCTGCGCCTCTCTCCTCTTCGCGGGTAGTGAATGAATCTGCCATTTGAGTGTGCACAATGTGAAGTTGAGTGCGCCCGACCTGCGTGAAGTTTCCAGCGTGAAGTTTGTCAGCGCACCTTAATTGCATTCTCGTGGATTTTGACTCCATTTCCCCTCTCGCCATCTCTGCCAGCGAACAGGAGTTTGCTCGAGTTGCTCGAGTTGCTAATGCTATTCAATCCATGCGTCGATCACGTCCGCTGCCTTAGCTGCCAGTTCAACGTGGTAAGACTGCTTTCAACGTGGTAAGCGCAGAACCGATCGATCAAGCATTAAAAATCAGAAAGCCATATATAAATTTGATAAGTGTTTGTTTCACGCCATATATAATTGACACAAAATTGAAGCCATGCTGAGATAAAAGGGTGCGCTTCTATTCACTTTATATAATGGGTTTGTTTTCTTTTAATGCAAAAAAGGGTTTGTGCTTGATATGCACGTGAACCACCAATAGTACAGGTCGATTGTTGCCTTCTCATACAGCTTATTCTTCAAATAGAGCATCACTCAATTTACAGATTTTATTTTATCATACCGATTGCCTCTTCTATTCGACCTCTCAAGTTCAATTGCCATTAACTTGCAGTCTAAGTTGTGACTTGCACGTTTTTTTTTTATCATTGTAGTGGATTTCGCAATTGAATTTGTTTTTTTTTTTTTGCTCTTGAAAACCATGGCTAATTCTCTTGCCGATTCATATTTAAATGAATCCACCATACTCGATGGTGAAAATTATGTAAATTGGAAATTTAAGCTGATCACAATTCTGGAGGCATACAATCTCTGGAAAATTGTTAAAGGTGACGAGCCCAAGCCTACTGTTGCTGCTGCAATTTCAGATTGGGATAAGCGAGAAATGAAAGCAAAGGTGTTGCTACGCATGTCAGTGAAGGACAATATTATTCCTCACATTCGGGACTGTGAAACTTCCAAGGCGACATGGGACACTCTCAAAGGTTTGTATGAAACTACTAATGCAAACCGTATTTTATTTTTAAAAACAAAGCTGCTATCTATCAAAATGGAAGCCAATGAAAGCATTAGCAACTTTGTTTCCCGAATTAAAGACTTGAGTGATAAACTAGGTGATATTGGTGAAAAAGTGTCTAGTACAGACTTGGTAACTGTTGCATTGAAGGGGTTAGTCCCAAACTATAAAGTCTTTATTTCAGCTCTCTCAGCTAGACCGACACCTCCTACATTTGAAGAATTGGCTGGAATTCTTCTTCAAGAAGAAGAGCGACTGAAAAATTTTGAACTGGAGTCAAATGGTTCTGATTTGGCTTTGACTGCAAGAGGCAAAAGACCATTCCGAGGGAGACCATGGGACAGGAACAGAGGCCGTTTTCAAGCAAAGCAGAAAGGTATGGCACCTCCTGATTCTTATGTTAAGAGGAACATTGAATGTGATTATTGTGGAAAACCTGGACATCTGGCTAAAGATTTCTATAGGAGCAAGAATAATGAATCAAATCAAAGACATAGAAGGCATAATGGAAATTACATAAACAGAGACACCTCAGTGACTGATGGATTTAAAAATCTTAAGTTGTTTCTTTCTGATGCTGCATTGTCTGCTGAAACTGATGATGAGAATGCTTGGTTCATAGATTATGGTGCATCAGCGCACATGACTTGTAATAAAGAATGGTATGATAAATATTATGAGAAATATGATGGCACACACATTTACCTAGGAGATGACAGGTCACTTAAAGTTCAAGGCTATGGCATAATAAATGTGTACTTACCTAATGGACAAATGCAACAGATTCATAATGTGATGTATGTACCTGCTCTCAAAAAGAATTTGATATCTATTTCCACTATCATTGATAATCATTTAAAAGTGGAATTTGGTAAATTGGGGTGTATTGTGAAAGATGTTCAGGACCACTACAGGGTTGTTTCTACAGGTACCAGAGTTGGAGGATTATATAGATTGGATGTGACAGTGAAGCGCCATGTTGCATTGACATCCAAAGAGACATCGACAGCAGAATTATGGCATCACAGGTATGGGCACCTAAATTACAATGATTTATCGTTGTTGCAAAGGAAATCAATGGTTGAAGGTCTTCTTGTTATGAAGTGTGAACATTTACCATGTGAAGCTTGTGCACTTGGTAAGCAGCATAGAGAAGAGTTTCATGTTCATACCGAGAAACGACAGTATGATATACTTGAATTAATTCACACTGATGTATGTGGACCTATGCAAACTAGGTCTCTTGGTGGTGCTTCATCCTTTGTTATTTTTATTGATGATAGATCTAGGTATACCTGGGTCTATTTCATTTGAAGGAAGAGTGATATATTTGAGTATTTTAAAGAGTTTCGAACTATGGTTGAAAAACAAACAGGTAAGTACATTAAAATGGTGTTGCTGAGCGATGGAATAGAACCTTGGTGGAAACTGCTCGTAGTATGCTTCAAGGTAAGAACATCTCTAATGGTTTCTGGGCAGAAGCCATTAATACTGCTGTTTATTTGAAGAATCGATGTCCCACTAAGAAATTAGTTTTTCAAACTCCTTTTGAGGTTCTTCATGGTTATAAACCTGATGTGAGTCATTTAAGAGTCTTTGGATGTACTGCCTTTGCACATATTCCTAAGGCTAACAGAAGAAAGCTTGATGCCAAGTCAATCAAGTGTGTTTTTATTGGGTATTGTGCGGATCAGAAAGCCTATAAATTGTTTGATCCAAGTTCACATAAACTGTTTGCAAGTCGAGATGTGGTGTTTCATGAGCAGGCTGATAAATGTGATACAAAGAATGATGCATGGCATATATCTAATGATGCTCATGTCAAACTTGATACTTTGATTAAGCAGGAACAGGAACAGGTACAGGTACAGGTTCAAGATCAGGATGAGAGCAGTATGAGCACATCCAGCAGCAGTGAGTCATCACGAGAGGGTGATTAACCTCAAAGCCGAAGAATCATGGATGGAACTCCAACAGGTATTGTGGCACCAGGAAGGTCAACCTGACAAACCCAGCTTCCTTCAAGGTATAGAGATTATGCCTTAATGTCTAATATCATGAATGTTGTAGAACCAGTTGATTATGAACAAGCTAAACAACATGAACAATGGAGAAATGCTATGAATGATGAATATGCTTCTCTTATGAAAAATCAAACATGGGAATTAGTGGAACTTCCTGAAAATAAAGTTCCAATTGGAATCAAATGGTTGTACAAATCGAAATTTAAAGCAGATGGTAGCATTGATAAATTTAAGGCAAGATTAGTTGCAAAAGGATATGCTCAACAGGAGGGAATTGATTATGAAGATACTTTTGCACCAGTAGCTAAATTGAATACAATTAGATTACTGATTGCCTTAGCTACAAAACATAATTGGAATATACATCAATTGGATGTCAAATATGCTTTTCTAAATGGTGATTTAAAGGAAGAAGTTTATTTGGTTCAACCTGAAGGGTTTGTCAAACAGGGACAGGAGCATCTAGTTTGCAGGTTAAGAAAGGCATTATATGGTTTGAAACAGGTGCCGAGATCATGGTATGTAAATATTGATACCTTCTTTCTTCAGAATGGATTTGTGAAAAGCAAAAATGATCCTAACTTGTATGTTAAGAAAGATGAAAAAGGAAATGTTGCTTTAATATCTTTGTATGTGGATGATCTCATTATCACAGGTAGTGCTCACAAGTTAATTGAAGAAATTAAAGTTCAGTTGTCGCAGGAATTTGAAATGAAAGATTTGGGTGAATTGCATTACTGTTTAGGAATTGAGGTATGGAGAGAGCCTGGTAAAACATTGATCACTCAAAGCAAATATACAAAGGAAATTCTTAAAAAGTTCAATATGAGTGATTGCAAAGCTATGTCAACTCCCTCAGAACAGAATGCAAAGTTGTACAGAGAAGATGGAACTAAAGAGGCAGATGGAACATTATATCGTCAGTTGGTGGGAAGTTTGAACTATCTCACCACTACCAGACCAGACATTGCATACTCAGTCAGTATCCTTAGTCAATTCATGGCTAAGCCTTCAGGAAATCACTAGAATGCTACAAAGAAAGTTCTCTGATACTTAAAGGGAACAATGAATTTAGGTATTATGTATACTGATGAATCTGATGTTGCACTAACGGGTTTTTCTTATTCAGATTGGGCAGGAAATCCAGATGACAGACGATCTACCTCTGGCTATGCATTTCATATTGGATCAGGGGTCGTATCTTGGAGTAGTAAGAAACAGCCAACTGTTTCTTTATCATCAACAGAATCAGAGTACAAAGCTTTGACCAATGCCACCTGTGAAGCTATTTGGTTGCGGAGAATTCTTGCAGATCTTGAAGAGGCGCAAAGTGGTTCAACATGTATCAAATGTGATAATTAGAGTGCTATCAAATTAGCACATAATCCAATTTACCATGCTAGAACAAAACACGTTGAGTTGCAATACCACTTTGTACGTGAGAAAATTGAGTCAAATGAAATTGAATTAATATTTCGTAATACCAAGGATAATATGGCTGATATATTTACTAAGCCTCTTGGTAAAATCAAATTTGAAGTTTTTAGAAGTTAATTAGGTATTGTAGAAAATCCATTTCTCCATTAAGGGAGGATGTGAGAATAATCTAGATCATGCAGAAATAGATTTAGTTTTGAGTGGTTGAACGTGAGTGTTTATTTAGAAATTGGTTGCACGTATTTAGGTTTGTTTCCTCTTCTTCAAGAAGATTAGGTGAGTGCAATCTGCTATATAAGTGTGATGTAATCGTGTAGTTTATTTCAATGATTTCAGTGAGCTTTGTCTCACGTTTCTCTGTTGATTTGAGTGTGCGTTTGTTTTAATAAGAATCGAGGGATCAAGGATCTCATAGGACTGAGAAAATGAAATCCCAATGGCTTCAATAGATATAACAAGGAACCTAGTTTAAAGTGCCCCTGAGCAAATGACTGCTGCAGATGCCACTGCTGGACAAGTATATGAATTAAAGAGAGATTGTTTTATCATGTAATTGAGGACAAGTATTATAAACCATGGCCATTAATATTATTACTCAGAGATATTGTTCATTTCATGGTAAGGAGGTGCTAGCACAAACATGCGAGCAAAGATTCTCGGGGATTTCTATGGTTCTCCACGAGATTGTCTATCGATACCATTTATGTTTATGGAGACTCAAAGATTTGTAATGATGAGATGGGATTTCCACCGATATAAATTTTTCCCCACTTTCCCACCAAACTTTAGCCTTTGGATATCCCATTTCCACATTCTGAAGCACTGTTTTTTTCAGATCACTTTTCAGCACATTTTCAAGGAGTCAAATGTTGTAGCTGATACCCTGTCTAAGAAGGGCCTAACATAAAATTCTGATACCCTGTCTAAGAAGGGCCTTACAAAAGATTCTGGCTATATGCACTTTGCACATCTGGAAGATAATACTATCAGGGACGAAGGCTCCATCCTACTAACTTAGCTGTTGCATCTATTTTGTTATTTTTTTGGAGTTTTTCCTAAATCTATTAACACTATAGTTTGTTAAAATTTCACACATGGTCAGTATATCTGAGACTCTCCCTTCATATCTATTTTTATTATTGACTATATAGTCTCTTTTAGAAACGTAAACAAGCAGTGTGGATTCCGTGGTGAAGAGATCTTGTATGAAAATATTGATTTTGCTTTCCGTTCATATCTATTCATATCTATTTTTATTATTGACTATATGGTCTCGAAAACGTTTACTTATTTTACAGTGTGGATTCCATGGTGAAGAGATTGTATGAAAATATTGATTTCGCTTTCCGGAAATATTGATTTTGCTTTCCGAAAAATGTATTGGTCGATCATATAAATGTTTAATAAATTCGGAGTTTCACACAAATAAATATTCCCCTGCGCTAAGAAATGTAAGTCTCCATTAATGAAGAAGTGAATGCTCATGTTGCCTACAGCGGTTGCAGATTAAAACGATCATGACAATTTGGCTTACATCAACGACTAAAAGAATATCGAATATGTAGAAATGATCATCATATTAACCACACGGGGATAAATATACAAACAACCCATCGTACGCCCAGGAGCACAAGAAAAGAAGCTTTTGGGCAAAACTGAATATACATATTCTCAAAATTGAGATTACCATTGCTGGACTTGAGAATGACCACATTCAGCTATTTCTCTGCTAACTATCAGTTGCAGATTAAGGTTGCGGATACTGTTGGGCATCACTTTATGAAGCGAAACAATCAATAAGTACATCCTCGAAAAAACTGCTGCTACAAGTAGACATCCTAATCTTCAACGCAGAGGAGGGAAGCTTATTCTTATCGTCTGCTGGCGACAACTTTTTCTCGTCCATCAAGGAAACGCGGCCATCTCGTTTCTGCATCGACATATTTGAATTGCAGCGGCTTCTGACATAGTCCTCTGCAATATAAAAATCCATATTAACCATATCCATCGAAAACTTGCCAAGCTGTTGCTGTAACCCGTCCCGGATAGATAAACTAGGGCCGATAAATGGCGACTTAATTAATTATAGAAAGTCGGGATTGATAGAGGAAAACTACAAGCACGGATGAATCAATGAGTTACGGCTTCGTCTAGTGATTAAATAGAATGGAATGGAACGAACGATTTTCCAGTCTATTCATCTATAAATGAGTGGGACAGTATATGCTCACCCACAAGATGATGGACTTGCGCTCCCCCACAGGATGAAAACGGTGGGTGGGAGTTATCCGGGGGCTGGGAAAACCGAGGGTAATTGAGATGTTAGTCCAAGCACGTTTGGTACTGTCGGTGTGTCTATCCTTTAGGCAGAAAGTATGGAGAGTAGAGTCGATAATATTATTGATATTTTTTGCTTTCGTGGATATGATATGACAGCGGGTTGAGATTCGAGAGGAAATAAACGGTGGGTTTTTGTGCGCGCGCGGAGTGACTCAAACAGTGGGCCTCTTTGTCGTCACTTGGCCAGCTCAGCAAACGGATATTTTTACTATAGAATTAAGTTAATACTATGTCAGTTTATTCTTTTTATATGATATGATTTGGATAGTTGAAAACGAGTCAATTGTGGTCAAATAAAATTAAATTTTAAATTTTAAAAAATATTTTTATTAGTAACTAAATTTGTTTATTTATTACTTGAATCATGTAAATATGGTTAATAGCATCAAAATACTTATTTTATGAGTGGTTTTGAGTAAGAGTTTTTGGGTAGATTTTTGGATTGGAAAATAAATGAGATAATTTTTAATAAGTAGTACTCATAGATAATTTGATTTTATAATATATTTTATATTATTTGGATTTTAAAAAATCATGAAATTCACTAAACTATAATTTTTTTAAAATTATTATTATTAATTATAAAAAACTAATATATGAATTAAATATATATTTATTTAAGAAAATATGGAAAAATATTTTTAATTATAAGGGTTCATTTTTATTTTATTATAGAGATTTTTAATCTATAAAAAGGCTTTGTTACTTGACTATACTATGGCTGGATTTTTTCACAAAGTTTAGAGTGCCTTAATGGAATGTCACTAACTATTCTATGTAAAAGTGGTAGCATAACTACTTTTGAATCCAAGAGGTAGCATAACTACTTTTAAAAGAAATCTCATCTTTTAATTTGTGATTATTATTAAGAATATTCTAAAATATTTCATAAATAGTAAATCTATATCATTCATTTAATATTTATAGTTAATGAAATTAAAATTTTAGAAACTTTATTTCAAAATAGACATATTTACAAAATTATTTAATGTATAATGTATATTAATTATAACTTCACATATTAATTTAACATTGCAAAATAAGATAAAGATTAATAATTTTATATTTAATAATGATGATCAGTCTTTTAGCTAAAAATATCTATAAGCAACTTAAAATCCTCTATAATCACTGTTTTATGATGAGTATGATTGTTAATACTGAAAAAATTAAAATCATGATAATTAAACTCAAAAAAATAATTGTGATAATTCAATTTATAATAACAAGTATTTGGAGAAGGTTTTTTCATACAAATATTTAAGTATTGACATTCATTATCAAGTTAAGTATTGACTTTCATTATCCAGTAAAATTATGGCATTGAGAAAAAATTATTGAAGGATGAAAAACTTAAAAACTATAACCTGACTCATCTTCGATTTGGAGTAAAAAAAAATTCAGTGTTTTGTTCGGTGGCTGCGTTCTGGAGGTCGATTGTTAGAGAAAATCGATTGTTACGTGGTCATATATTATTGTATTTTGTTGCAGATCCGAGTCTATATCGCATTTTGAGTAGATGGGTAGCCAAGATCGACTCCGCAGTGATATTTATTTTCGAGCGTGGAGATCTCTGCAGATCGTATTGAAGGGTTTGCGTGGAAAGTAAACCTGCCATGTGAGTCGATTTACAGTCGTGTTGGAGGTTGTTTGTGCACTCGGTGAGTGTGGAGTTGGTAAGCCATTGTGGCTGTTGGTGGTCAGACTGGCAGAAGCGTGGTGAATTTTAATTGATTCGCTTTGGTGATTGAGTGCCTGTGTGCCTCAAAGTTGTTTGAAGGCCGATTGGTGGCCCGGCGTGGAGAAGAGGTGTTGTTGCGTGGAGACCTGTTGCGTGAATGTGTGGGTGATCGAGCCAGATATGGCTACGTGATCTTTGGAGTGCCTCTATGCTTAAGGATTTGCACATGATGTGTGTTGTTGACCCAGAGGAACCCCAGATCGTATATTCCTGTGACTAACAAAATAATTCTCGAGGGTTTCCGCTACGCCGAGGTTGAGACTTGGGATCTTGGACCAGATCTGTGTTGATGGGTTTGCTGCCAACCTGCCAATCTGAAGGCAGATGTGGTCTGCTAGCTAGAAAAAGACACACGAAGCCATGCTTGAAAGCCAGATATGATCAAATCAAATCTCTAAGCCGTTAATTGTGGAGAGGTAAGTCATCCTCTGTGCAACGCTGTTAACTGTTGGCTGATCCGCCTCAGGTGATTTGCTGCGTTTCTCCACCAGGATATCGGAGCCGGTTTCTGTGGTGCGTTTCTCCATTGATCATGTCTTGCGTTGAGCTCCGATCTCGTCTGCATCACTTCGAGATCCTGTGCATGGTTTCTACATAATTCAATTGTTGTTGCGCGCTGTTGGAAATTAATTTCAACTGCTGAAGTCAATCAACAGTAATTGCAAAGTAAATGATCGGTGGCACATTGAAAGCCTTAGCAAAGGCGGTTGCCGCTGTATTAATGAAAATTACAAAAGGATTGGAAAGCTTCACAGGTGCTGTACAGAACAGATGGGATTTGATCCCTTTGATTTGTTATACAAGGCGGTAGCCATTTTATTAATAGCAGAGTTAAATGCCAAGACTCAAAGTCTCGCCAGCAAGCAGAACTTTGATTACAGGGTTGAATCAGGCTTTAAAGCCTTACCAACAAAATCGGCGGAGTAAATACCAGAGGCGGTAATCGCAAGTTTTAACTTGCAAGTGTCTTGTTGATGTGGCGAGTTCCGCAAGCGGAACGAATATACATATACCACAACCCTTTTGTTTTGGGCCAATGCGATCACATAAATCGCATGTATTTTATTATAATCGCCCTCCCACCACAGCCGAGGCCCGTGGGTCCACAAGACCACGCGGCAGTCAACAATACGATCGCAAGCATTGGATCGCAAGTATTGAATCGGGGATGTTTTGTTTGGGCCCCCGATTGCATTAACCAAAGGGCGGACTCGATCTATTTTATATGACGGGTTTATTTTTCAATCGCGTCCGATGCTCCATCAGCAATCACAAATTTCATTTGGACCGTGTTTTTTGTTAAAGCCCGAACCCGACGGACTTTACCACAGCGCAGCTAATTGATTAATCGCATCCGCAATTTCAATTGCAATCGGCGGATCATGCGATTTGGTTGAAGTTCCGGACCCGACGTTGTTATATGGCATGTTGTATTTGTTATATCGCGTCCGGTTTTCAAATCGCAATCGCAAGTTTCATTTGGTCGTGTGTTATGTTATAACACAGACCCTATTTGTTTATAGGACGGATTTAAAACAAGTCCATCGCATCCGTTTGCCAATCGGTGATCGGAACTTTTGTTATGGCGCATTTGTTTGTTTTAACATGCGGACCCGATGGTTTATATATTTTGTTTTTATTTTATAATCTATGCGGCACATATATAAAGAAAAGTTCCGAGAGGCAAATGTAATTTTGTTTTTGTTTTCAAACAGAACAGAGTCATTCTTTTTGCACATCAGTGCGTTATTTAAAATACACAACAACGTATTTGTCTAGAGAGACAGAGTGTTTGTTTGAGAGACAGGAAGGTTTTGTGAACTGTGTTTGAAGCAGTCACATATTTTGTGCATCTCTCCAGTGAGGAAGAATTTGTAACAATTTTTATGGAATAAAATTTTGTTTTCTGAGTTGAAACTCTGTCTCCTGTGAGTAAATTCTAATTTCTCTGTGTGAAAGAGAGGAGTTTATTCTCTCTCCATTGTTATTCTGGAATTTTCAATATTCCAACACGCACTTCGCTCTTTACTTGGCGCCCGATTGTGCTGTAGCCGACGGTGTTTCCGGTGTTGTTTGCTGACTGGAAAAGACTAGACTTTTGCTGGAAAAGACCACCAAGACCAGATTACCTTGCGTGGTAGTTGTTGGTGGATGCATGAGACACAAAGCCGAAATCCAACAATGAACAACCTGTGCATCAACCTACTGCATCAGATTCCAGCACCCGAGCATTGGTGCACTAGTGGATCTGCTGCTGGTGAAGAAGGTGTGGTGGATCTGCTACTTTGATGCGTTTTGGCGGAGGTCGCACGGTTATATTCTGTTCTTCCTGTGAATTGTAGACCACCCCGTGGAGTTGTGGTGGAAATCCCTGCGCCTGTGGAGCGGAGGGTTGTGTCTACCGCTGTGTGAAAATCTGCATAGGACAGTTGTGGACATTGAGTGCTGGATCCGTGGCTTTAAATTTTAAACTGTATCCATTAATA
Source organism: Pinus albicaulis (assembly GCA_034641835.2). NCBI lineage: Eukaryota > Viridiplantae > Streptophyta > Pinopsida > Pinales > Pinaceae > Pinus > Pinus albicaulis. Next base: position 545,352,075 of record CM076581.1, on the reverse strand, counting down.
TATTCTCCATTAAACTGTATCATGAACCAAGGCTGATTCAAACAAGCAAACTTTGCCAGGTCAACGTTCGCCTGGGATGACCGATCGATATTGACTGTGATCAAAGTTTACAATGTATGTGTGACAGGGTGAAGTTGTTCCACGGGTAGACACTTCTGTATCGACGTGTGAATCCAGCTTCCAAGTGGGTATTCAGTTTTTGCGAGTAAACTCTTATAGAACTCGCTTTGCCCAAAATTCTTTTGTATAGTTCTCTGTTTGCCATACGAGCCCTCTCCTTGGGTCAACTTTCTGTTAGAATGAAATATGGCTATTGCAGTCACAATGAACGTATGGTATGGTGTGGTGAGTCACCTCATGACAGTGGCTACTAAGTGAGATGAGGATTGTTGAGGATTGTTTAGGAGGCACCAAATTGATGGTTTGGTGGCATATTTAGTAATGGGTCAACAAAGAGACTAAAAGAGTCTTAAAGAAAACTGAAACACATGATGAGAAAGCAAGAGATAGGACACTAAAAGAGTCTCAAAGAAAACTCAAACATATGATGAGAAAGCATCAAGAGATAGTTGTGATATAATTTTCAGTCGATTTTGGTGAAGAGTTTCAAGTTGACGTTGATGGACTGGTAGCTAATCAAGTCAAGGATCATAATGCAAATATGGAATTTGATGAGATCGTTAAAAGGTTAATGTCAGATCTACCGTCCTTTTCAGGTATGAATTATGAAAGCGAGACAACTGAAATAAAAACACTATTATGGAAAGTATATTTATTAAATTATGTTGAAGATGATTTTGCTAAATCAAACAATGATATGAATGCAGATGCATCAACATTACACCTTATAACAATTGCATTATATGAAAGCATCTTATTTAGTATAGTGCATGAATATGGTGAGATCCACAGTGAAAATTTTTTGTGGGATATTTTAGAAATGAAGTACAATTTGAATGAGGGCAAAATTGATGAAAGTATTGCTCTTGAAAATGATGGTTGTACTTCTAGTCCCTTAACTGAGTGTGAAATTTAAATTGACAACTTTGAAGATGCAAATATGGATGTTGAATGTGTGCTTGTAACTAACATTAAAACATGTGATGATGAAGAAACAACCATTGATGTAAAATCCGAATTTTTTTATGACTAAAGCTTCCTTGATGCAGATACCTATGACGTCAAATTTGATGACAACTATGTATCTCATGACGAGTGGATCAATCTAATGCATGAAAAGTATCTTTTTGACAAGTTGTTGTTCAGTGAGAAAGAAAGCCTATCTCCATATATAGATCAAATGCAGGACAACATGTTTGCAACAATAGAATTGATTAAAGAGGTTGATGACATAAATCAACAAACTATGTCAATAGAGAAAGATGAAGAAATGAAAGGTCTCTTAAAGGAGCAGGATGACAAGAGCCAATATGGTCATCTTTATGAATCTAACATTGTTTTCAAGTGTGCAAATATTGGCAGACAGGAAGAAACAATTGCAAACATTAAGGACAACTATAAGTCCCAAGAACCCAGGCATTAAATTTAAAGAATGTTAGCCTATAATCGAGATCAAGGAGGAGGAGAATAAGAGTTCAAGTGTTTCACCTTTGGGGCAAAAAACGAAAAAAGAAGGATAAACTCCATCACTATCTTATGGCAAGAAAAGCGAAGATGAAACTTAACCCGCAAATGAATAAGCATGGACTCTTTAGCAAGAAGACAAAAATGAAAATTCATTGTATGCTTAGCTAACACTGAGACCAGCAGGAGTATATTAAGTGAAGGAAGGAGAAATATGACTTTGGGTAAATTTCTCCATAAGGGGGAGTGTTGGAAATAATGGAGAAATATATTAATGTATTTGGTTAGGATTGAGATCCTTTATTTACGTCCTGGATCCTATTATTTAGGGAGTGGTTCAAACCACCCAACTAATGTGTAAGTTTATATGTACAACAATGTGATTGAATGAAAGGCTGTGTTGAGTGCTTCCACATTCTCTAGGTGACTCACCTGGAGAGCCTCTTGTTTTATCTCATATTGTGTCGTTCCTTTGATTTTTATCAATCACATTGATAATCTTAGTTCACTATGAATTTCAAATTTGTTATCTACATCAATTTTGACTGATTGATAATATTTTGTTTTAGCCCTTTCTATATGCTAATTACCTCAAACATTTCTACCTACATATATTACCTAGTAACAATCTAAATCAAAATTGACAATCAAAATCTCTACATGACATAACAATTCCCATCCCAAATAATGTAGATTTATGACATACACAAATAAAGCTCCATGTATCCACCTCACGCCCTTCACCTTTTATATTCCATATGCAACTTTTCCCAAAATTGAACTCCCTAATCATAGCAACATGAAACCACCACATGTTTTGGGTGTTGTAAAGCCAATAAGAGGTAAAACATAATAATATAAGCCATCACTGATCTACCAGCAGCCTTTTCCAAGAAAAGCTATTAACGTCCATCTCTTTTCCAATAAGTAGAGTTGTGAAGCAACTAGTCACTTCCCCGATGGAAGAGAAAAGTAATGACGGTAGGTGGCGAATGAGGTTCGTTCAGTTGCTTTATATACCTACATGTGTGCATAGATTCCCTTTTAGAAATGACTGTTAATTCCAGAATTTTGTTCTCCGCAGAGAGCATGATTCCTCAATCCCAAAGGACTAGGAATCTAATTTTCAGCTTCAAACTGCAACAGAATTATTCATGTGTGATTCTAAAGCATTGCATGATGCATTATGTTCACGTATTATTGTAACTCATGAAGGAAATATAATAAAAGCTCTTGATCCTCTGGCAGTTGTCGTCTTTCTTCTTCCACTTTATAATGGTAGCCGCAACAGCAACAACTATTTTACGATTTGACTGACTACAAGAAAGTGGAGCTCTCTGGTATCATATAGCAGTGCTGCTATTGTTCAATAAGATATTGCTGGATGTTTATACTCAATCTTGGTGAATGAGTCGAAACGGAACACACCCAACTGAACTCCGACTCCTCGGATTCTTTAAATGTGGCTTGTTTTCGACCTCTTTAAACTCTTCGTATTATGTAACTCTTTGGGCGCGTCGCACCTCTCTGTTTCTGTTTTCTGTCTATTTGTGTTGTAGTCAGTGTCTCATATATTATATAGTTTGTTTAAATAAAATAAAATTTCAACCACTATTCATATATGGAAAATGTTAATGTAAAGGGTCCCGCTCAGCCCAGCCCAGCCCAGCAATAGCTGCATGAATTACGCATGGAGGACTTGTTCTACCTACACGAATTACACGTGGAGATGCTTGATCAACGTGAATTATCATGTGGAGATGCTTAATGAACGTGTTCAGGAGTATGTATGTAGCTTGTTGTTATGCCTGTGCGTAAACTGATATGCCGCTGGCCGCCAGCCAAGTGAGCCATACGAAACGGGAATAAATATTGGTTATGACTTGATTGGAGTTGTTGTAGTAGGAGATAACAACAGAAAAGGTGGAGGCTCCATAGCTAGAAAGCTTTGGCCATATCCATGAGTTTTCAATGAGAAATACCAGACAATGTTTGCTCGCCGACAACCCGAATCATAGCCCCTGGCTTCGTCGAATTCTTGAAGTTTCTGAGTTTTATGTGGAACCCGTTGTCATGGGTAATGGAAGCTGCAATCAGCTTCCTAGAAGAGAACAATGCAGGTAACGCTGCAGCTGCTCTAATGGCGCGTTTAGCTTCTAAAACGAAGGTCCGAATTCTTGAAGTTTCTGAGTTTTATGTGGAACCCGTTGTCATGGTTTTGTTTAAGACTAGTTTCCTGTGCATAGTATTAGTTCTTTTAATGTGTTGCATGCAATAATTCTGGTAAATGGATCATTGGAACTGAGAAGAGATAGTTTTTTTTTAACAGTTTCAGGCTCAGCTACAAGTTCTAATTGATTGTATCTTATTATTAATAGAGCTATTTTCTTTTATTATGGTGCATTCGTAAATAGGTATGCTGACTTGTGAACGTCTTGTGCTTTGACATTGACATGTCGTCTAAGGCACTAGCATATACCCCAATTTTACATAGCATATTAGTCACAGATCATATCTCTGTGTTTGATTTCAAGAATCTTTTGAAGATTAAAATGATATTTCTATGCAAGTGTTACCTGGAAATGGGAACAAACCGGAATTGTGTCGTGGCCTAATGCAAAGAACAATTATCAATAGCATGCTTAAAAATAATTAATAGAAATGTTTGAGATATGAAATTTCTATATTGTAAATTATGACACCGAGGAAAAATAGCTAACATAGATCCCTCTTGGCCCTGGATCCTTTTAGCACCAAGAGGCTTATGCCTTTTTTTAATACTTCTTGGTGCTTAACAGATCCGAGGTAAGATGGATCATACGTGAATATTCTTTATGCATGACTGCACAAGACAACAATTCTGATTCCAGGGGATGTTATTAGCATTAAACTAGGAGATGCAAGAGAAAACCACGCAACCGCCTTGACCAAAAACTAATCATCGATTTCATATAAAATTAGGCAGAAGTTCGTTGAATACCTAATGTTAACCATTTTGTTAATCATTCACCATAATAAAGGTGTGAGACATCATTAGGAGGACTAAAACCATGCCAGTAAGTTGTAAAGCCTAGTTTAAACAAAAGCAGTGTCTACCCGTCGTAAACAATAGGGAAAATACATTGGAACTGGAATATGGCAAAGTTAAAGTATATCACTATTCTTATAAGGGTGGCATGATAGAATGTATAGTCACTATGACATTTGTTGCTATTGAACTAATGTTAGCATTAGTTCGATTAGTTCGATTTTTGAAATGCAAAATGAAATATAGTATAAGTTTTTTGCCTTCTCCGCCTCGGCAAGAGGCCAAATAAGACCTCAAAGTTTTTTATTCGCTGAAATATTGGCCGAAGCAATCTCATACGCTGACCAAACGATGCACCACATGAAACATTAGATTACAGAGACTAATATACTTCGGTTTCCGTGAACAGACTAATAGAACTATCGTTTTCGATTGCAATAGTCCCTGCCATGCCGCAGACGGCAAGGACTAATAAACACTACTAAAATCCACATCTAAAAACAACTATGATAACTTTACTCTATTGCATTCTCATACTATGCTACTCGTAGCCATGGTCAATGGCAAGCAGTCTTTGCTCTATGGTTTCAATACCATTTACCCTTTTATCATGATAACGCATAAGTACATTGCACCTTAACGAATGACCACATTCATAGTACCAATTAAAACCATGTTTTGCAAATTATTTATATTCATGGGTAAATTTAGTTTAATATTTTATTTGAACCTTACAGATCCCAAGAATCGCTTTTTGACTTAATAATGAACCAGACCGGGTATGCAATGTTGTGAGACGATGTTGATCTTCACTATACATTGGACATTATAGCAAGTCAAATCCCAAACCTCCTCCTTTTAGAAATTTTATTGAGTGCGAACATCCAACAAATCTGTTATGAACCTTGAGCCTATAGGGCTAACAAAATCAAACCGAATGTGCACGGGCAATCTTCCATCACATTCAAATTTATTTCACTGTATTTTTGCGTTCTCCGTATGACAAAGGACATTCATAGTAGTTTCTGTTTGCATAAAATAGAAATTGGCCCAAATTTATTTCCTGGAGATTTTGTTAAAAGTTGGGTTTCATTTATTATTAAGAATTTTATTCATAAAATGTAACATCCAAAAGATTCTAGTTCACTCAAATCCTTAATTGTTTTTAATTCAATTTTATCTCATTCAAAAAATTCTTTTCACATAAAATAAAGAGATTATGCCATCTCTATGAAAAAGAAAGCTGCAGTACACCCAACTGCAAAGACATTATGTTCACATAAAATAAAGAGATTATGCTCTCCCTATGAAAAATAAAACTGCACTACACCCAACTGCAAATTCACGAGAATGCTGATCGTCATCAACAACGCTACTGCTTACAGATTGATGAAGAATTTAGTTTATTAAATCATATGTAATTTGCTGAATGGTCTGTACCTCCAGCAATAACATAGTCCAATACTTTCTGAAGACTTTCTCCTTACCCACCTAATTACATGAAAGAGATAGGTTCTATCGTCTCATCACTGGAAGTTTGATTCTGTTAATGTAAAACCAGTAACGAGTACTCTTATCCGGGTTCCTTAATCCCAATATTTTCAATGGACATACAGAAGATTGTTCACACTTGATTTTTGTGGATGAATGTTTTTTTTTAATTATTATTATTATTTTTGATTTTTTAGAATGAGGTTGAGTTTAGTGAGCAACCATGTTGGATGGAAAAACAATTTGCCAAACTCAATTCAATCGCGAGAATAAATAGTTTAATTGCAGAAGAAAAAAAAAAAAAAACAAACAAAACTCATCCTCAACCTCTCCAATAAAATACTCGAATACTCTGTGCTGATTTTTCAAATCATCTGTTTTTGAATTTGATAGATTTTAAATTCAGAATTGTTTTTTTTTATATTCAAAATAAAAGAGAGAAAATGTATATTTCTGACTTAAAATCAAGTGGAATCATTTTGATAATTATGAGATGTTAAAACTTAATATTACACAATTTATTTGCATTGCAAGAAAAAGGAGAGAATAATCAAATTCAGAATCTGAAAGCAACTGCTTCATCAAATTCAGAACTGTTAAGAATTTGCTTTCTCAAATTCAGAATTTAAATTTTGACAAATATTATATTAATCAGATTCAGAATTGTGATTTTGACAAACTTTTCTTAGACAAAATCCCAGTTCGATCGACAGAATCCAGGGATTGAGGATCTCATAGGACTGAGAAAATGAAATCCCAATGGCTTCAATAGATATAACAAGGAACCTTTGACTTTAAACTGCCACTGAGCAAATGACTGCTGCAGATGCGACTGCTGGACAAGTATAATAATTAAAGAGAGATTGTTTTATCATGTAATTGAGGACCAGTATTATAAACCATGGCCATTAATATTATTACTCACAGATATTGTTCATTTTGTGGTATGGAGGTGGAGTTGCAATCACAAAGATGCGAGCAGAGATTCTGGCGCTATGGACATTGTCAATGTCTATCGATACTATATATGTTTATGGACATTGTCTATGGATAATATTTATATCCTGTCTAAGAAGGGCCTTACAGAAAATTCTGGCTATATGCACTTTGTACATCTGGTCCGTATATGTGAGACTCTCCCTTCAAATCTACCTTTATTATCGACTATATAGTCTTTTTTAGAAGACATAAACTATATTTATTTATTTTTGCAGTGTGGATTCAACGGTGAAGAGATTTGTATGAAAATATTGATTTTGCTTTCCGAAAAATGTATTGGTCGATCATATAAATGTTTAATAGATTCGGAGTTTCACAAAAATAAATATTCCCCAGACCTAAGAAATGTAAGTCTCCATTAATGAAGAAGTGAATGGTCATGTTGCCCACAGCATCATTTACATTAAAAGGCGGTTGCAGATTTAAATGATCAAGAAAATTTGGCTTACATCAACGACTCAGAAAATATCGAATATGTAGAAATTATCATCGTATTAACCACACGGGGATAAATATACTAACACCCCATCGGACGCCCAGAAGCACGAGAGAAGAAGCTTTTGGACAAAAATGAATATACATATTCACAAAATTGAGATTACCATTTCTGGAGTAGAGAATGACGATACGTCTCAGCTACTTCTCTGTTAACTATGAGTTGCAGATTCTTGGGCATCACTTTATGAAGCGAAACAATTAATAAGTACATCCTCGAAAAACCTGCTGCTACAACTACCACTGGTACAAGTAGACATCCTAATCTTCAACGCAGAGGAGGGAAGCTTATTCTTATCGTCTGCTGGCGACAACCTTTTCTCGTCCGCGGCTTTAACACCATTAAAGGAAACGCTGCCATCTCGTTTCTGCATCGACATATTTGACTTGCAGCGGCTTCTGACATAGTCCTCTGCAATATAAAAATCCATAACCATATCCATATAGAACTTGCCAAGCTGTTGCTGTAACCCGTCACAGATACTAAACTAGGCCCCGCAATGTGTGCGATCAATGGCGACTTAATTAAGTATAGAAAGTCGGGATTGATAGAGGAAGACAAAAAGCAGGGATGAATCAATGAGTTGAGGCTTCGTCTGGTGATTAAATAGAACCCCAGCTGATAACGTATAGGGCACGATATGAGATAGGAGTGACGTATTAGTAGAGAACAGAAAACTGTGGGTGGGAGTTATCCGGGGGCTGGGAAAACCGAGGGTAATGGACATGTGAGTGCAACCGACTCTGCCGTCGGTCTGTCTCTCCTTTAGGCAGAAAGTATTCGAGAAGGAAATAAACGATGGTTTTTTTGTGGGCGCGGGAGTCAAACCGTGGGCCTCTTTGTCGTCACTTGGCCAGCTCACCAAACGGATATTTTAGTATAGGATTAAGTTAATACTATGTTTACGGTGAGTTCAGTTTATAGTTTTGTTTATTTTATTATTTTTATATGATATGATTGGGAGTCAATTGTGGTAAAATAAAATTAGCAATTGTCTTAAAAGTGCAAAGAAATGTTTATAAATTTGTTAAACAGGAAAAGTGGTAAGCTAAATATATTTGTAAATATGTATGTTAATAGTTTTTACATTTTGAATTTGGGGATTATAGTTTATCATTTTGGGACATATCACAAATTTTTTTTCAATAAATCTCTTCATTTTCAGTGTTTTATTATTAGTAATTTAATAGCAATCATATTTAGCAACAATACAATAACAAGTTCATACATCTCACTCTTTCATCAAAAAATTTGCCATCAACAAAGCTTCATCAACATACCAACACCGATTTCCACACATCATCATGCTCATGCATGATACAAATCAACACAGTGAAAAGAATAATCTTGCCATTAATGTGCACACAACCTTGCAACATAAGTTTTGAAACCCTCAACATATCCTACAAAATTAGTATTCCAACTCTCATGCAACCCTTTAGTAATATCAACAACATTCATAGCCTAGAAATACCAATCTTGAGCAAGGTTGTCATAATAGCAACAACATCAGTGTCTAGAAAATAACTACCCATGTCATTAGCAACACAACAATTCACTCTATCACTAGTGATATTTTAGCAACAAATGCTCAACAATACATCTAGACCATAAACTGACTCTACAATTTAAACATTGTTGAGATTGCAACAAGATGATGAGCTTAGTGGAAAGAATTCGCCTTCACTAAGTGGGCCCACAGGCTATTTTTGGCGCAAAGTCTATTTTTAGACATATGGATCATGTTCTATGAGTTGCAGGATGCTATTTGTGGATGGTTGGTCAAGTTGGAAAAAATAGATGGACTTCTATTTTTAGACATATTGGGCGGAATCTATTTTTAGGTTGCCAGTCTAAAAATAGATATGTCGAATATTATTAGCTCTTAATAATATTTGGACTATAAACATTATCTTATTCTCTTGGAGCACTTCAGTTAAGTGCACATATGTGGCACAGGAGCTGACAGAAGGAATTACGCTATTCCTGAGGGTTATGTGGAGCTATTGCATGGATACTTCAGTTAGAACTCATGTGACAGAGTTTGGTGGAGTTGATTGAGGAGTTAATGGAGTTGTGTTCAGTTTAACTAATCTAAACATAGTTGAGCTAGTTGTATTTAGTCTAAATGATTAATACACTAGTGAAGAGTGGTGTGAATTAATTATTAATTAATTCACTAATTATAAACTCATTAATCAACTAAAGAATACATCAGTTAACTTCAGTGCATGGACAGTTTCAGTGGAGACCAGTGCAGAGATAGGTGAAAGAGCAAGTTAACTATCAGTTGTGACTATACTGTTGCATATTTGCAACAACCAGTGATTGGAGAAGCTGATTGGAGAAGCCAATGAGGATTGCGTAGTACAAGCCAGGTGGTTCGAAGTTATTTATGAGCCATCCTACAGCATTGATTACGCAATAGATGCTGGCTATCAGGTGGCAGAGATTGGAGCATGTGTTTTGCTAGATCTAGCTTGATTAGTGTGTAGCAATTGGAGGTTGTGCTGAGAGGTTGTGAGGAGCTTTGTACAATGATTGTTACATGATCTCTATGACATATAATATACAGATAGTTGGGGTTTTCAGCTTTAAGCTTTTCCATGAAATACTGTGTTCATATGTGTGATTGTTTATGGTTTTAATGTGCGCATGCAATTGATTTGATTTCCGCATGTAATGATCAATGGTAGAAGAGATTCTGTATTGTGCATGAAGCTAAAATAGTGTGTGATCAGGAGAATCTCGGTGAATAATATATCAGTTATTCAAATTTCTACAAACACATAATTTTCAACTTGTAGCTCTTAACCTCAACAACATTCTTGCAATAGAATTACACAACACTAATGCTCATCATCATAACATCTTACATCAATGTTTTCCACACTATTTTTTCATATAAAAATATTACACTATTTTTCATGTAAAAATAGGTATTGGGATCCATTGGTGCTAAATGCATTTAAGCAAACTAAGTCCCACTAGCATTCATGATAAGTAAAAATTATCTCACTTTTACACTCATTTTTTTTTTAACTCTAAAATATAGAAAATATAAAAGCATAAAATATTTATGAAAACACTTACCAAGCATATTTAAAATATATTTAGATTTTACTCCAGAAACTTTCCTATAAATAAATTAAGCTAATTTTATATAATTCACAATTCTCTTATTAATTAAAAAGGGATTACATAGTAACTTGATAATTATCATTAATCCAAATAAAAAAACCATTCTATAATTTTGTTTATTTAAATTATGTAATAAATCTTATTATTTAATAATATTTCCTGAGATATTTAGCTCTTTCCACTTTAAAAAAAAAATGAGAAACATAAATCCTATCACATTCGTGCTCATTTTCTCTTCCAGAGTTACTTGACTTATGCATCTATCTTGTAGTCATTTTCCATAAAATTTAATATATGTTTTTATCCTCCCATAGTTATTTTCCATAAAATTGAATTTTCTTTTGGTTTGTCCCATATTTACCCAGTAGTCATTTTCAATGAAATATAATATTTTTTTTTTTTCAGTTTCTCACATGTTAATCAGCAAGTCAAATTCTAAATTGGACGCACTCATTGATTTGGCAATTCATTTTATTAAAATGAATAAAAATTCAAGTGAAAAACGAAAAAGCATAACCAAATAATACCTCACTCATTTTATTAAAATAATAAAAATTCACTATTAATTACAAATATTTCACTAATAAATGAAATAATAATTAATAAAGAAGAACAATCCACAACAAACCTAAGAAAAGTAATATTTCACTAATAAATGAAATAATAATTAATAAAGAAGAACAATCCACAACAAACCTAAGAAAAGTAATAGAAGAAGCAATTTCTCAACTTGAATCAAATACGATTGTACAACACATATATTTTATTTTTCTCAACTCGAATCAAATCTGGTTGTGCAACACATATATTTTATTTCTCCCTCGAATCGATCGAATCCTCTCAAAAACTAAGGACGCGGGGTTTCCTATCGCATGAAAACTACGATGCATCCAACCAAAAAGACCAAGAATCCACTACACACCAAATACCAACAACCCACTGTAGACTTTGGCAGTGGCAGGAACAAATGAGGTGTTGTTGCTTTTGTTGGCCTCAGAGGTGGTGAGGCTTTTGCATCTAACAAAATGTTAGTGGCTTTGATGCCTCTGTGATAAATTGCGAGCTCGATTCCATCATGGAGATACACGAGCCCTTTAGCAATCCCAATGACGATCTTCTTGCACTGCGGCCAGCTCAAGGTTGGGCCATGGACTTCCCTCCAAAGAGATATTCATCTAGACTCCCACTCGGAATGTAATCATATATCAGAAAGCGCTAGTGCCTCTCCCTTTCGTTGTTGGCTATGCAACAACCTCTTAAGGAGACGAGATTCTCGTGCTTGATGCTGATGACGTTCATGATCTCCACCTTGTCCAGAAATTCAGAGTCCCATTTTGGAGTGCAGTTCTTGATTCTCTTCACCGCGATTGGCCAACCGGCATCAAGCGTTCCCCTTGTACACCATACCGAAGATACAATTTTGGCAGTGATGCTCTCTACTATTTGATGGACCCTCTAAACATAATGAGAGAAGAATTAGGATTAAGTGAGTCATGTAAAACCAAAATTAAGTTCTTCGTCAAGCTAGGCCCTTATAATAACAGAAAATCAAAACCTACCACCATTGTTAATCATCTGAGAGTCCCACTTCCTACGAATAAGCAACATTTACCCCCAGACTTGACGAGATTGTGGACTGCTAGCAACATATTTTTGTCTTATGAGGAGATGTTTTTAGGGTATTACATGTTAGTTTTATCTTCTGTAATGACTGTCTTAAAAACCGAACTGAACTCTCGCAACTGGAAATCTAGAGTAAATATGGTGCGTGTAATTCCGATACAAGTTGTTAAGCCAATAGAGGGAGAGCGACCAAAAAAACCTTTGGACAAATGTCAGGTTGAGAGGAGAAGGGTAGACAAAAATGGAATGTTTCTGATTCAAAAGAAAGGCCTATCAGCCTAATTATATTTAAAATTAAAAAAAATATTTTATTATTAATTAAATTTGTTTATTTATTGGTTTAATCATGTAAATATTGTTGATAACACCAAAATACCTATTTTATAAGGATTTGTTTTCAGTGAGAGTTTTTGATGGATTTCTCGCACAAATACGGTGGAAGATGTTGTTGTGAAATCTTAATTTGTGTTATTTAAACTGGTTTTTTGACTGCATATATGGATTCAGTATCTTGAAAAAACTCTAGGGCACTTTTATTGTGCATAGTTTATGATATGATTAAGGTATGTTAGTAATGTTGTGCTAATTCCTCTTTCAGATTCTGAAAAAAATGTTTATATTTTCTTGAGGGTTCAAGTTCTCTTGCAAGTTACCAAGTCTCATGAGTAATTTTTATGTTATTTTATGAAAAATTTAACATAAAATAAATACTGAACAACAAAAAATAAAAATACAATACATCACCATACAACACATCAACACAGGGATTTGATGAAGGAGTTCACCCCTCCTGGGCTACATCTCCTTGGTCCAACTTCGATGGCTTGGGCCTCTATATTATGCTCAAATTTGCAAAATGATGTGTTTACAATGATTTTTTGCTCCCAAAACTTGCATCAATTAGTTCAAAACACTAAAAAATGGTACCTTAGCCTGTTTTTGCTCCTGATTTGTTCGAAAATTGGTTGAGTTATGACCTCTACCAATCTGCTCCACAATTTCCTCCCTAAATTTAGCTAACTAGCGCTAAATCAAACTAACTGGCACTAAAAATAGAAAATGCGTTGGATTTTTCGGAACCGCCAAGTTAATCTCAAATTGTCTTAATTAAACTGCATTAAGGGATAATTAAAACGAATTAGGTTTAATATCAGCGCTCCGTGGTTAATCTGGATAAGTGTTAATTAAATGGGATTAGAGGTAAATAATTGCGGATTAGTGTTTAAAAAATGTGATTATGGTTAAGCGCCCAGCGCTTCTGCTGTGGTCTCCGGGCCTTGGTCATGTGTCTTGGGGGCTGTCCCCCACTCCCCTCGTTAGCGCGTCCATTAAAGTTCAAATATATGCGGAGAGCCTAAAGGGTAAGAACCATGGTGTAGGAGGAGTGGTGGCGCATCTTGTTAGCGGGGCAGAGGTCTCGTGTTTGAACCCCACCCGGTCCTTCCAGTCCATAACAACAATTTTACACAATTATGAGGAGGACATGTGGCAACCCCAGGAAGAGCCTTGTGCCTCCTCCTCATTGGCCCAAAACTTAACTAATGAAAAATTGCCAACCATGCACCCAAATACACCTTCTAGACTCTGCCACTTGGTAGTCACCCATTAGTTGGAGGATAGTTGACCAAACTTGATCTGCCACGTCAGTAGTATGGACAGCTGACTGGGCTCCTTGTCTGCATTTTTTTGCCAAAATTTTCATGTTTATGAAAATGAACAGAACTCATTTTTGAAGCCATACAGAGTCCATTTCATGTGAAACGAGTTGCGCCAAATTCATAATGACGAGCACTACGCGGTCGTTCAGGTTTCGTTTCATTCTGAGAACTTTTTATTTTTGAACATAATTTTGAGCACCTGATCATTCCTCCCCACTAGAATCTTTTGGACCCCAAAATATCATATTCAGTTGTTGAACAAGTGAGGGTACGATTCGCTCACCTTCCCAATTTTAATCCGCTTGGATTTTGATGGATTTTTTGATTTGAGCCCCACTTGATGATAATCGTCACTTCTTCTTGTCGATGCCCTTGTTCTTTTGTCAAGTATGGTGTCTTGCTAAAGCTCAACAAAGAATTCTAGAGAAAAATATTCAATATATGGCATTCGGATATTCTCTCATTGATCTTCAATCAAATTAGGCTCATACAATCTTAAATTTTCAACATTAACAACAAAGTAAATTTGCATGTATGAAGGCAAATCAAGCTTGAAGGCATTGTTACCATTTTTTTCCAGAATTTTGAAAGGACCATAACGGATTGCTTTCAGATTTTCACCTTCTCCTTGAAGCCTCTCCTTGCTAATGTGAAGCCAAACTTCGTCACGAACTTTAAACTTATGATCCACACAATGTTTTTCGTGTCTCTCTTTGTACTTGCCTTGAATTTTTTCTAGTTGATCTTGGATTGTTTGATGAATCAACTAAATTTTATCTATGAATTTATTTGCTTTATCTATGTCGCTATGCCCATATATAGCCACATATTTTCCAAAAATGAAATCCAATGGTGATTTTGGAAAGTATCCAAGACATGCCTCAAATGGAAATGTTTGTGTAGAGGAGTGTTTCGCACGATTGTAAGCATGACGAATGTAATGCAACTGTTCATCCCACAACATAGGATGTTTGCTGCAATATCCTCGAAGAAGATGAATGAATTTTCGATTGACCACCTCATTTTTACCATCTATTTGTTGATGAAAGGTTATACTCTTCTTAAAATTAGTGTCCATCAAGTCCCACAAGCTTGACCAAGAATTCCCAACAAATCGAGAATCTCAATCACTTACAATAGATGTAGGCAACCCAAAATGAACCCAAACATTTTGAAAGAAAAGATGAGTTGTTTGTTCAGTGGTGACTTTCTTTTTACATTGCATCAATATACACATCTTGTTGAACCTATCCACAACTACATACAAATAATCACGACCTCTTTTGAAAAAGGAATACCTCCTACAAAATCCATAGAAATACTCTCCCATGGGAGTGAAGGAGCCGAAAGTGGTGTGTACAATCCTAACATCCTATTACTAGGCTTATTGACTGCACAAAATGAACAAACTTTAGTGAAGTGCGACTCACTTTCAAGCATACGAGGCCAATAACAATACCTCTGAAGATTTTCCACTATTTTTCTTACACCAAAATGTACAACAATAAGAGAAGTGTGTGCTTCCCTTATGAAATTCACTCTCTCCCCCTATGGAATACAAAGCTTGCCAAAATGATACAACAAGTTATTATGTACATGGTAATCCAATTCCTCAACTTGGCGATCTTGACTCAAGTTTGAATAAACATCTTGAAAGTCAGTATCAAATGCATATTGTTCAACATAACTTTCATGAAAAACAAAAGTATTATTGAGTAAAGTAGATGCAATAATAATAGGCCTAGAAATCATATCAACAACCTTGTTGTATATACCTTTCTTATACTTGATGACCAAGTGGAATTATTGTAAGAAAACCATCCATCGAAAGTGCCTTGACTGCTACAACTTAGTTTGCGATTGCAAGTATTGCAATCATTGGTGATGAGTGTGAATGATGGTTTCCTTTCCCATCAAATATTGTTTCCACTTCTTCACACTTTAACAAACACATATAGCTCCTTGTCATAAGTAGGATAATTTATCACTACTCCATTGAACATTTCTAAATGGAATGAAATGGGCTTACCATGTTGTAAGAGGATTGCACCCATAGCATAGTCACTTGCATCAATTTGAATCTCAAAGGGTTGTCTCAAGTCCAATAGTACTAGTATTGGGGAAGAAATGATATTCTCTTTCAAAGCATCACATCCTTTTTGCTTCTTGCCTCCCCACCAGAAGACCTTATTAACACTATTCAATGCATGTAATGGAGTTGCAATAGAAGAAATATTAGCAATGAACTTCCTCCAATATTGTGTTTCTCCTAGAAAACTTCTTACCTCAGTGATTGTCTTTGGTGTTGAACAATTCACAATGACCTAAACCTTAGAGGGGTTTATCTTCAGCTCACCTCCTCCAACACTATGTTCCAAATACACTAAATAAGTTTTACCAAATTCACATTTTGACAACTTCAAAAACAATTTCTCTTTTCTCAATACATCAAGCACCTTTCTTACATGCATGATATGTTCATCTCGTGATTTTCCTAATATCAAAATATCATCTAAGTAGACAATGACAAACTCATTACTAAATTGTATTAATACATCATTCATAACTCTTATGAAAGTATTTGGAGTGTTCCAAAGACCAAAAGGCATAACAATCCTATCAAACAATCCTTGTTTAGTTTTAAATGTGGTCTTCCATAGGTCCTCTTCAGCTATTATAACTTTATGATAACCACTTCTTAAGTCTAACTTAGTGAAATACTTTTCACAGCTCAAATGATCAAGAAAATCATCAATTCTTAGGAGTTGATAATGATTATTTACCGTGATTTTGTTTAGTGCACGGAAATCCACACACATGTGCCATGTACCACCCTTCTTAGGCACCAACACAATCGGTGAACCACATGGAGAGACAGATGGGTGAATGATCCCTTTATTCAACAAATCTTGGATTTTCTTCTTGATTTCCTCACTTTCCATTATCAACATGCGATACATGCCAATGTTAGGGAGTGGACAATCCTGTTGCAGCTGTATCTCATGTTGGATTCCCCTCTTGGGAGGTAACCCTTTTGGTTCCTGAAACATCTTACCATGCTGACTTACCACATAAAACAAATCAGATTTCAATTTATCATCACAACCTTCAAAATATTCATAATCCATATCATTCTTTTGTTTGATCATAATAAGCACAAGGTTTTTGCTTGAATTTACTAGTCTCTTCATTTTCCCAACATTAACTAAAGAGAGGTTTAGCTTTTTGCGGTGAGCTCTCACAATATACTCCACTCCATACTTGAACAAGTGGTATTTATTCTCATGGAAATATAATACTTATTTCCTGTCATAGAGATAAGGACTACCCAAAACAATTCCTTATATTTCAAGCGGTAAAACTTCTAACTCAACTTCATTAATAAAGTTTGCGGTGATTGCAAACCGAAAAATACATTTTCTTGTAACCTATAAATTTGTATCCTTGGTTATCCATCCCAAAGTATATGGATTGTGATGAGGTATGGTTTCAAGATTATGCTTCTTGACTACGTATTCAGATATTAAGTTCGCTTGAGACCCACTATCAAATAATGTGTAAATTTTTGTATGTTTTGAGATCACTCTTACATGAAACAATTCTATTCTTTTTTCTTCTCTAGGAGTGTTACGGTGACAGTTTGATGAACTAGTACTCACTATGGCTTCTTTTTCCTTCGTGACCATGGTTGCAATCTTAGTCTCATCACTGATTTAGATCCAAGATCATGTTGTGTGGTAGTGGTTGTCTTTTGTTTCCCCTTGTTGTTGAATTTCTTAGGCCTCAATTCTGGATGAAGCTTCCAACAGTGAGCTTCTTCATGACCCTCTTTGGAACAGTGGTTACATGTGGTTTTCTCCCCTTCTTTTTTTATGGATGGTTTTTCTTTTGTTTTCCCTTGAAACCCTTTCCTTTTTCACCACCCTTAAATGGTTTCTTTCTACCTTTTTCTGGTACATTTTTCCCTCTTTCCTCATGGCGTGTAGCTTGCACACATACCTCATCTAGACTACTGTGAGTAAACATGAGGATGGTATGTTTCAGCTAACTATGCAAACCCCCTATATACTTCAACAAGGTATCTTGAGAATGAAAATCAACACCTAACATAAGAGCTCTTCTCCTAAATTCTTGAGTGTAATCTTGCACACTTTGACCTTTCAATTGTCAAAATTTTTGCCAGCTCATAATGGCTTTTCACATGTAAGCTAGAGGGTAGAATTTCCTTTTAATGGAAGCAATAAAATTATACCAAGACATTGAGATCTTACCATGTTTTTAATCTCATCTTGTGTCCTTCCTTCCCACCATACAAGTGTTGCACCCTCCATTCTCAAGAAAGTCAATTGAATCTTTATGTCATCCTCTTGAAGGTTCTGAATTCTGCAATAAACCTCCAACTGACGAATCCAATTATCCAGATTCTCTGCATTCACTTCACCATTATACATTGAAAGCTCAAATTTAACATCAATTTTAAGTAAGGGTGATTTACCAATTCCTCTTGAAGTATGTGTATGAATAGATGGAAGGGTTGTGGTAGTGGAAGATGATGAAGAGGAAGGTGAAGATGGTGGTGAGGATCATGGTGGAGTGGATGGTGGTTTATTACCATCTCCATGACCTCCTCCTCCTAGAGAACCCTCTCTCTAGGAGGCCTAGAAATTTCTCCTTGCATCCTTAAATTCCTCTCCTCATAAAGGACTTTTACCATCTCAGTCATATCAAAAAATTCATTTTTGAATGCTCTCTCCTATTATGTCATGGTAGGTTCTCCTTCATGAGACATGCTCACTAAAGACTCAAATTCAACTTGAGGATGTGAAAGTGTTGAAGACTTTGGAAACCTTTCCCTTCTTCCTCTTAACCCAACTGCAGGGCTTTCAACTAGCTTCACTTCTCCTCCTATGAGTGTTAACCTTATAAGCATGACACAAACTTGTAAACAGTTATATCTCTTCTTTCACAACAAACCTAAAGCTTTGATACCAAAAATGATCTGATTAAGCGCTAGTAAAAAATGATGAAATTAGTGACTAGGTGACTAAAAAAGTTAGTCACCACAATTATTTCAAGTGAATTACTACTAAATTTGAGCAATTTTAAGTGACCGAACTAAAAATGACTAACTTAAATGACTAATTTAGTCTAGGGATAAAATATACGACTAGATAATAAGTGACTAAACTAAAAACGACTAACTCAAATGACTAATTAATCGTTTAAGTTAGTCATTTTTAGTTTGGTCACTTAAAATTGCTCAAATTTAGTAGTAATTTACTTGGAATAATTGTGGTGACTAACGTTTTTAGTCACCTAGTCACTAATTTCATCATTTTCTACTGGTGCACATGGCACTGAGTGAGTGATTGATGACTACCTAAAGGACTTAAACAAAATTAACCGTGGAGGTTAAAGCTACAATTGAAAAAAGAACATTAACACACACATGATAATTCACACTAGAATTCATCCTCTCATCGTCAAGAGTTGATGAATAAAATGTTAATTCTTTGATGAAACCAATGAAACCAAGAAGATACTTATCAACCCTTAATGAAGTAAAGAAAGTCTTCACAAGGAGGATATGTATTTCATCCAATTAAATATTGAAAGACATGCCCTTTTTTATTTCAAGGAAAACTTTATGGAGAAACTTGAGATCGACAACTCATTAGAGTGACTTGAGCTACACTTGAGATGGACTGAAATGATTTCCATTAATTTGCAACCCAAGAGTATATTCAATATGTTGTAAGTCTATAGTAATAACATACGATTTAGCAAGGGTCAAGACATCTCTAAATACACTTGTGGGGTGGTCACACTCCTTGGGGAAACTAACCTTCTATATTAATGAAAGTCACGTTCTTTTTCACTTCTAGGAAAAGTTTATAGAGAAACCCAACACTGGTAATTAATCAAAGTGTTTTGAGGTATAGTTGAGGAAATGGAATGATTGCCACTATAACCCAAAAGTATATCCAATATGCTGCTAGTATACACTAATAACATGTGGTTTATTAAGAATGGTCAAGACATTTGGAGATACACTTGTGTGGTGGTCTTACTCCTTGGAGGCTTCTATGTCCTTCCCAGTGTTATAAAAATAAGACAAATGTCTCAGCAGAAATTTGAACCTAGATAAGGGAAATAAAGAACTAAAAAAATACTACAACATTGATAATAACCAATTAAGCCAACCAACCTATTACTCTTTTTCCCTTAATAATCTTTTTTACCCTAATTTATTACTTCTCTTATTAAAATTCCTCCACAAAATTCTCTTAAAAAACCCCTTATTGTAGAATTTTTTCTAATATAAATATTACCTCTTCCTTATATATATATATATATATAGTGTTTGTCCCTTTTTACACATAAAAGTTTTATTTTTCCACATCGCTCAAATAAAACACACATTCAAATTTTGTTCAAAATAAACAATAAATGATACCCATATTTGAAAATAGGAAAAATAAAGACCATGGACATTATTTTTCAAAGCCACTAACACAAAGAGAGTCCTGCCATCAGAAATAGAGTTTAATCGCTTTCAAAAGTCACGCCCTAATTTGTGCCTTATGAAACCGCAATCACATTCAAAAATTCA
The DNA here is from genome assembly GCA_034641835.2 of Pinus albicaulis. Classification (NCBI taxonomy): domain Eukaryota; kingdom Viridiplantae; phylum Streptophyta; class Pinopsida; order Pinales; family Pinaceae; genus Pinus; species Pinus albicaulis. The sequence continues at coordinate 545,331,442 of CM076581.1, read as the reverse complement.
GGAGAGTGGCGGGAAGAGGGAAGAATGAGGGAAATATTGGCATGCCCACGATGCACCCATGATGCACAATTCAGGAGACAACACAATCGTATTTGAGGAGACTATTTTACTTCTACCAAAGAATAGATAAACTCACGCCCTAATTCGTACCTTTTCTGAAGCCGAAATCACATGACCATTAGGGCTTTTAGGGTTGAGGATCAGTTCTTGAAGAAGAACTTAGACTTTATTGACAAAAAATCAAGCCCCTTTTCCACAGTTTCTGAGCCACTGAATGGTTGATTTAGCGTCTAAAGGTGCTAAATGCAACTGTTCTTTGCTCCTCTGCTCTTGCTATGGTTCTACTCCCATAGGGAAGCTTCAATCCTGGTATGAACAATGAAACTAATTGTCAACTGTGGGTGATTTTTGTTGTTACTGAATGTATTTATGTATAAGATGATCATTCCTAACAATTTGAACTGGTGCAGGTTTCGTTGTGATGGCCTTCTTTTACGGTCTATCATTAATGAATAGATCATTTGCTGAAAGTATACAAAACCAATTTACATTTGTGAACTACATTGTTTCTGTAGAACACATCAAACAATACATGCACATTCCTAGTGAGGACCCAGCTGTTATAGAATATTACAGACCACCGGATAATGGAGAAATTCATGGCAAGATGGAGTACCTAGCACAAGTTGCCCCATACCACCAGGAAATAATTTTATGTACAAGTTACAAGTGAAGGACGAGATAGGTAGCTACTATTACTTCCATCATTGTATCTGCAGAAAGCTGCAGGGGGCTTCGGAGGACTAAGTGTAGCTTGCAGGGCCCCGATCCTTGTTCCGTTCCCTCAGCCTGATGGTGATATAACTCTGCTTATAGGTGACTGGTACACAACCAACATTTTAGTAAGTTATTAATCCATCCCTAAAACATGTACATCTCTTGGAATTAAAGAGTCTTGCTATGTTCAACTTCAGCCTGGCCACCAGAATGTTCTCTTGCAATGCATCAATCTCTGACTATATTCTATCTTTTGGAAGATCCTTAGAAGAACACTTGATGTGCACATATCTATTGGTAATCTTGATTTTCTTCACATTAATGGTCGCGGGTTACCAAATGAAATAGCAATTACAGTGGAACAAGGTACTTATCACTGATCTATATTGGCAGTTTATTAGATTTAATGGTGTGTCTAGCCTTTCAACGATTCACAAGATCCTGTTTATTTTGATTTTATCTCATGGCTATTGAATCCATTGCTTCTTCTCTTAAGATGTATCTAAAATGACCCATCTTTTCATTAATTTTTTTGTGCCAATCTTTCAAAGTGATAACAAATGAATTTGAGATAATGACTATGCAACCATTTAGTTGGGATGCATTTATTTGATTAAACGGAGTTTGAGAAGTCATTTTTAGGAATATTATGATGTGAGAAGTAAATACTATGTTTAAATCTATAATCTTGTGAAGAAATTGAAAACAAAACATGCAACAAGTTTTCAACAACATGGTAACAACTCATCCTCTTACAATGATCACAATCATGCAGAGACATTTCACACATGTTGAATATTTTCCAATCCATATGAATATGTGTAAGAAAATATAATGAATCAAGCACAATAGGGTGGAAAATACTAGCACAACTTGAATTTTTCCAATGTAAGGATTCCAATGCAATCCTTTATCATAGGCACAAAATATTTCATGAATCCAACACAATTCACAACCTAAGCCCCAAAAATGACTCAGGATAGTTAGTGCACAAATAAACACAGAAATCCTCTCTTTACAATGCTAGTCCTCCATCGAACCTAAAACTACCATGGCATATGCATCCAGTTCTCCTCCTAGATAGAAGTACCAAATGTCCAAAATTCTAGAAGCACTTCTTGTGAACAATTGAGGGGCCAGACTCATCATATTCTGATTTTGAAATCCACATTTGCAATACACATAACAAGTGCAGATTTTTAGGTGAATCCAAAACTTTTTCCTTGATAAAAAATAATATTTATAAAAATTTAATTTTATCAAATTGGCCCTGATGTCATTCTTATTATGATGGGCCAAATGTTGGGGATCTTGCTGTGGTGGCATTGTGTTTTTGATACAATCTCCCACCCTATTATCCTCCAATAATATCATGATCCTCCCTTTCCAAGAGACGATGTTAGAGGCTCCTTCTAAACATTGATCTACTCTCAATACTTGGTAGGCCATCCTCCTTCCCACAAGCAACCTTGTAGTCCATTTCTAGGTGAGGAAAAGAGTGGAGAAAGGAAAGAGACCCAGGTCCATAGACAAATAGATCAATCACTTTAAACTTAGTATGGGACTCCTTATGGGCTCTCACGAGTGAAACCCTTAGTATGGGACTCCTTTGTAGTCCTTTACCATTTACCGGTGAAACCATCAGTATGGGACTCCTTGTAGGCTCTCACCAGTGGTTTCTGCAAACCATAGCTAGTGATTCTATTCAGAACGCTATAAACATTTGTATTAAGGGTTATCCCGATAAATCTAGGGTTAACATGCATAGGTTTAGGGTTCGAGTTCCTCTGAGCATGGCTCATGTTCTGAAGCACAAGGCACACTTGATTTCTAAGGCGGTGGAGGCCTTTTATGACTAGGACGTGGATTCCTTGAAGGCGACGTCTTGGATGGAGAAGTTTTTGGGCAATAAGGAGATGGTGGATGTCTCTGTGAGGATGTCAAGGGCCATGTACGCTCAACTCATGAAACAAACCTTTCAGGCATCACGTTTCTATCAGATTCCGCCTCTATCATCTCCAAATTACAAGGAGGAGGAAATGGGTATGAAGATAAGTTGTGGATGATGATGTATCAACAACGATCACATTATTAGTTCGAAAAGGAAAATCCAAAACTCGGATTGAGTGGCTCATAGGTTGTTGGAGTCCAAAGCTCGAAACTAAAAGCAACAAGGAGTAGAGACATTGGATGGGAGGAATTTAGGAGAAGCTTAGAGAGTAGGGGTTATTTTAGGGGTCTTCTTGAAGGATTGAAGGAGCATAAAAAGCTCATGGATGAAGCATTGGACTATTATAGAAATACCACACTCTTCTCTAGAGTCAGGTAAGCCTAATTTTTTTTCACATGACACAGATGATCCATATGATGCACTACCACCTCAATTTAAGTACGCATTATCAACAGTGATAATAGTTCATAAACAAAATAAATTCTTTTATTTATTATATAACTAGAAACCTATTTTTTCTACATGGATGGTAAACCTGGAAAGAATATCTACCCACCCATTTGAGCGAAGAACTGGTACCTTTCCAACACCATACCATTATATGTCGGTAGGTTAAATAATTCCTTTATTTATTCGTAAACGGGAACCTATTGTTTTTACATGGATGGTAAACCTGGTAAGAAGCTCTACCCACCCTCAACACATTTGACCGAAAAACTGGTACCTTGCCAGGACCATACCATAATCTGAATACGTAAATACTATTCAATATATTCAAGAGCCACACCTGGAAAACCTCATGCAAGGGAGGACTCAGGAGCATGCCTGTTAGGATTTGAAACCATGTCATTGTCACAAAAACTTCTTTAAGTTTCCACTAGTCTAGAGCCTGATGTAAAAAGCAACATAAGTTCTTGTAATCGAATTCAAAATTGTATGCATGCTTCTCTAATATTGTTAGCATGGGGGCTGTTAAATTCAATTTGTGTCTACAGGAGGGAGGCCAAACACACATACATGTGTGCCTCCAAGTTCTATCGATAAAAATATATGATTACAATGAGCATATTATGAAAAAAGGGTGGATAGCACAAAGGATTTTTCCATAGAAACATATAAAGGGCAGGTGATGTTGGGACTAAGTACTAAAACATGCTACCTATGAGCTAGTGAATCCTGTGATTTACAAAACATCGTTGTACAGAAACAATCAAATTCCACCCCTTAATGAAGACACATGCCTTCATGCAAAGTGCAGCATGAGCCTAACAGTGAAACATAAATCAAACTATTCCTTTGTAAATTTTCAGGCATCATGCAGAGGAGTGACATATGTCTAGTCAGGAAGCACAACTAACCTATATTACCTATAAAATGCTGAAAGGGTGTGAGGGGAAACACCAAACCCCCAAAGGATATGTAGACCTGAGACCACTGAAGTCCAACAGACCCCAACCAACAAGAGCACCCTTGATGGGCCACAACAAGTCAGCAATGGCATGGGAGTGGCAGAAAAAGGTTATTTCCAATGCCTTGCAAACAACATCACACACACTAGTAGGAAAATTGAAACTAAGAAAGCCTTCTACACTAAAGCAATTGTGTTGTGTCTGGAAATAAAGAGCATCATGGCTTTTTCCCATTGCACATAGAAAATTGAAACTGATATGAAAAGAAAAATGATATCAGCTCTTCCATATCAGGATAGGACAGATTATGTCAAATTAAAATGGCTATAAAATGCAAACCAATAGTGCATCTTCCATATCAGGATTCAGGACAAAGCAAACAAGATAAAATCTTCAACAGTCTCTAGGTTGGTTAGCATTTGCAAGAGATTATTTAGTTTTGGAACCTTCTCCCTTAATGACGTCCACATGGTTATGTTATGAAATGTTGTATTTAACTCTAACCTCCCGAGGTCTTGAGTTAAGTCTGTCAAAGTGTGTGGCTATGTTATGATGCGAATTAAATCTACATTTTTTATTGACGTATGAAAAATCATGGCCGTGTTCAGTTTGCAAAATAGCAAGGTGTGATCAAAGATGTTCACTTACTCTCCTATTTCAGTAGTCATGATTAGAGATTCCAATCAAATAGTTGATAAACTTAGTAACGATCCAATTTCAATTAAAACTACACGACCAAAATGGAGTATGTGATTGATATTTTGTATACTTTTTCAAGATAGGGAAGCGTAATTCATTCCCTAAGGTTCTTGAAGATGGCTCTATTTCCTATTATGCTTGGTTTCTTGTGATAGTGACCAATGTGAAGCACTCAATTTCTTTGTGAAACATAGAAAATTATGTTTAATGGAGCAGACAATTTCTTACTTTGTGAAACATAGAAAAGTATGTTTCGTGGAAAACCTTCAAAGGAAAAAACATTTTATGTTTATTTTTTGATTCAAAACAAATTCAGGAAATTCACTCTAAGGATAAAGATAGTATGCACTATGAATTGTTATTTACTTATCATGATTCTATTTTTAACAGGAAAGGAAATTATTTAGTGTAGTTTTAAATAAATGTTCAATGTTGAAATCTGAATGTAGTCATTGGCAAATGACAGTTAAAAAAACCAATTTCTAAATGATGCCTTGCAAGATTAAGGTTTTTGCTGTTGTTTTTGATATAATGAAAGATATATACTCCAGTAGGTGCAAAAGGCTTAAAATTGGAAACTTGAGCACCGAAACCTGCTAGTTAAATTTTCCAATCTTTTATTAACCTATTTTTCTGGAGATTGATTGTGTTCTTGGAGAGTTATATTTTTTTTGAAGGATATGTAAAACTTATTCTTTTCATATTTAGTCTATGATTTAAGAAATAGACTCTGTTCTTTGGTGCGTGGCCATTACAACAAGTACTTGTTTTCACTTTCGAAGGACTAGGTATGAAAGATAAGTTTTCTTATTTGATTTTGATATGAAGTTTTTCTTTTGTTTCAACAATGAAATATCCCCTTTCAGGGGTGTCTCTAAAACACAAGCAAACTCCAACCAAAGATGGACTGGGAGGGAATTTACCAGATATTTCACCTCTGAAAAGAGGGTGAGAACTGGAGGCTACCTGGCCCTTTCCAGACTCTGTCTAAGAGTATGGGGAAACACACCAAGTGGTATAGAAACGGGAATGCTCGAGGAGAAAAATAACAGTAGTGCAAGCATTCAATATCATATATACAGGACATGTAACAGATACTCAAGAAATGCAGAGAGAATTCCGAGCCATTTTATTATACTAAGAAATATAAGTGAGTACAATAGGTGATTAGAGTGATGGCACCTAAACCTGCACAAGGCAAGTTAAGAAATATTCTCAGAATGCTGCTGGAATGGCTGTTCTCTGATCTGCGTCCAATGCTGCTAGACAACTGCTGTGTAGCTGCTGCTGCTGGAACAAGATGAGTATACAAGGCTGCTCCCCTACTCGGAATAAGCTGAAACTCTAGAATCAGCCTCTACTCACCAAACCTGGGAAAGCCCAGAGAGCGTTTCTAGAATGGACAACCTCTGAAAATACCTCCCTTGAGGATCTACGCTATTCTCCCAAGGGCCATGCTAAGACTGACTAGAATCCTCAAAAACATGATCCCCTGCTCAACAAAAAGTCTCCAATAGGCAAGAGTTGTCCCCCTACTCAATCGCCTGACCAAAATCCTCCAAAAGAATACCACACCAGAGCTTCCCCAATATGGGCCGTGTCCTCCCTCTCAGGACTACACAGTCAATAGATGCAATGCTCCTCCACGAATGACACAACTCGATCCTCTTGAAAAATACTGATGGTAATGCCTCACCCGAGCGAGCACTCAAAGTCTCCCGGGGCTGAGGGTGAGATCTCCGAATGGAGACACTCAATGCACTAAACAGTGCTACAGACAGGCTAAACAGTCAGCGTGCTCAAAGTCGTAATGACCAGATCCAAATGCATAAACTCGAATGAAAAAAATGAGGAGTCTCTTCTCCTTTTATAACGTTGGCCTCTCTCTCAAACCCTAGGCCCATCATCTCCAACGTAGCCTCTCTTGGCCCCACGCTGCTAACTCAACCTGCGCAGTCCCTCCACATGCTCTAGTGGGTCCCCTCTCTACATGGTCTCTTTTCCCCCCTTGGCCTACTTAAGTTACAACGTTGTGTCTACTAGGGAGTGAAATTTATGTTTAGAGTGAGTTAGGTCCCCCTCTACTCACTTTTATTTATAATTTAACTATAGTAGGCAAAATTGATCAAAATTAATATTTCCAATTAGCTGCTGCTAATTGGGAATATTACAGTCCTCCTCGCCAAAAATTGCTTGTCCTCAAGAAATGCCTGAACAAGCCCCCTCTCTAGCTGATGCTCCCCACCATCACTGTAAAATGTGCCTGGGTCCCAGATGCACCACTGAATCTCCCCTGTCCTCTGTATCACCCTGATATGGAGGGATATCTCAATGCCGGGATCCCAAACTGATCTCTCACTGTACCTGTCATCAAAAAATCCTCCCGGATCCCCACGCCATGATGGCCAATCATTGCCCAAGTCCCACGACTCAGACTACGCACTACCTCTGGCTATAACTGATGCTCTAAGAAGTGAAGACCACCAACAAGCATCAATGCTCCCTGGCTCTGGTTGTGTTGTACCTATAACTGTATATGCTGCCCCACCAACTGTGTACCAACTCATCACCTCCCTCCAATCTAGCCCCCGACTCAATCCAATGCTAATCCTGCTCTCCTGAAGTCGGGATGGAATGTTGAAGAAATGTTGACCTGTGTCCCACTGCCAACTAGAATCTGTAACATCTATCATGTGTAAGGGCCCCTGCTCCACTATGATCCCCATGAAGAAGATCGCACCATCAAGAGGGTACTGACTCATGATCTCCCACCAATCTACCCTGGAAGAAGGATCCAAGGTAGTGACAAATGCATACGGGACACGTCTAGAGCATTGTCGCCAGGCCGTACTAAACTCATGCTGCTCTATCCCATCTACCGATGAGATCTACCTGTAGTGGAAGGCACCTCTCTCTATAAAGTGCCAAAGTGGGCTAGATATGGTGCAAGCCCCGTCGATGTACCCCTGGAGAATGCAGCTCCCTAAAAGTACTGCAACCCTGCTGAATGCATGTGCATATATTTGTACCTCATCAGTGTGTCGACCCAACAATGGGTGCTCCACCATCTCCAACAGTTCATCCCTCTCCTAATCGGGAATGTAATGCTCCTGATGTCTACTCGCCCCCTGCAGGACTATCCCATCAATCTCCAACATCCCCAGAGGATATGGATCTGTAGCTACTGTCACCATACTTGATGTAAGTGCATCTCACTGCTCCTCCTCAATGGCTAACCCCAAGGTTAGCCGCATATCCATCACGGACTCGATGTGAGCCTCCATCTGGATCTCCCCTAAAGGACTATCATGCATGATGTGCATAGTATCCTCCTCTGCTGACTCAGGATCCATCCTATACTGCTTTGGCTGAATCGTCACAAGTGACTCATCGCCCAGAGTATCTCCTGTAGAGTCCCCTGACTGCTCACCCTGTACACTGGAATGCAGCTCCAGTCTACTGTCATCATCTCTACATGACTGCTCTCACTCCCCAGAAGTGTCCTCAACTGATCCTATGGACTCATATAAAGAAGAGTCCTCACCCTAGCATACAGAAGGAATGCCCTCTTGTTCTACCTCTGCCACCTCATCTGCATTGAATATGCCATCCACCCTCTTGATAATGTGTCAATACTTTGTCTGGAGCCCAGACACATACTGGGATGCTACCTTTGTTGTACCCAGTATCCTCTGCTCATGCATGGTCTCGACACGCCCTGAGAAAAGAGTGACGCATGTCTCCCTCATGACTTGCTCCCAAATCATAGGCTCAGCGATGACTGATGTGCCACCCCTGCAGAGGATCATCTCATCCCCTGACCTGTGGCTGCCAAATAGCACACCGACCCAGTGCCACTGCTGAGAAGTCTCTCCCCTAGTGTGCTGAGTGTCATCCAAATATCTTGGGTGAGCCTCGCGTACCTCGCTACTCATGCCCAAAGTGCCAAAGGACAACAACAAAATCAGCTGTGCCCGTGAGTGATGTAGAAGAGGGTCAGGTGCGTGAGTCCCCACAGATACCGTCAAGTATCGCGCATTTGTCTCCCCATCGATCTTTGGTGAACTACCCCAAAAGGTAAGCCTGGTGTCCTTGTCAGTGAGTCTCCCTGGACACAATACTCTAAGACCCTGCTGTGCAGCACCATACACCCTCACATACCATCGATCATCCCTGTACTCCTCGACACGCCACTGCACACTGAGGCATACCCCTGTATACTGCTGGATACCCCCTGTTGATACTGTACCAACCTGTACCGTCTCATGCCTTGTCTATGTCCAGGAATTTGTCACTCCTCGCGTGTTCTCAATGCGATGTAGGACACTCCTACTCCCTAATGTAGTCCCACACACTACGGTACACCACCATGCAACTCCATGTCCACCGGTAGTCCACTGCTCAATGTTATAGGCTCCCACACATCCTTGGATGTGATGATCTAGAGTTGTGCCTCTACATGTCGAACCACCCCCAATCGGTATTATCATCTCCACCGTCGCATCGCTATACCCACCAACGAATGGATCAACACTCCAAACCCTCCCCGAGGGGTCCGAGAAGTGAATCTCCCTAAGTGTCAGTAGTGATACCACCACTGCTCAGCTATGTTGTGACCTTTGTGCCCCACACAAAGGTGAAGAATCCTCGGCCCCATGCAAGGCACCATCTGGTGGTCTGTCAATGCCACCTCCTCCGACCAGCTCCTGCCAAGGTATGTTGATCACCTTGTGACCTCGCGTACAAGTGCCATACCAAGAAAACCTAGAGAGTCTGCCCATAAATTGGTTGGCCACTGGAGCTGACTAAAACTCCCTAAGAGAATGCGCATGCTCAACTGCTAGGCCAAATGTACCCTCCAAGACATAGTCAACCGACCTGCCTGGGAAACAATAGGTAGTCCCGCCTAGATCCCAATTCCAGTCTGGGATTCCTATACTCCTAGCACCTAGAAAATCCTGCTGAACTACACCTGGGTCCACCACTATCTCTATAACCCACTCCACCGGGTACCGATTCAAAATCTCTCGCCATCCAACCTCAACATGTGGATGCTGCACCCTATGCAACTCCGATTGTCTCATCCTGCTAACCAAGTCAATGTATGAGGTCTGCCTAGGTGGCTCCGCCTCTCTCTCTCCAATGGAAAGAGGTGACCCAACAATGCTGCTTGCCCCTTCTATGCATGCATGAAGGGGGCTGCTTTGACACTCAACTGTGTCCTCTAGCTGTACCATTAGGGAATTCAGCCGTTCCCTAATGTGGGCCAACTTGGCCGCTGACTCGGCACAAACCACTCTCATGCCCTCTAGCTCCTCGTTCTGTAACAAGATAGCCTTTCGTACTGATGTGGCCTTCCCTTTCAAAACTCGAAGGTCGGCTCGAAGCTGATGACACCGTTGTGTGCGACCATCGTCCAATACCTTTGTATCTACTAGTGCCTCATCAAAGGTGGATACATCTCCTGGCACCTCACCCATCTATCGCGCGCTGCTACCACTTGAAGACTCAGACACTACCCCGGTCATCACCTCAATGGATGGCACCACTGGGGTAAGCTCTACTCTCTCTACCAAGATGCCAACCGATAAGGTCAAAGAAGTCTCCAACGCAGATGACCCCTGCGTCATACTGGGTGTATCTACATGCTCCCCATGATCCTATGTGCCCTCATCCCCCAAATGCGAGGTATCCATTTTGATGGCTTCCCCCTTCGTTATTCGGTCAAGCTGGAAAGAGGCATCCAACTTTTCAACCCGATCTCGAACCGTGAAATCAGTGGATCCGTCATACGTGGGAAAAGGTGTCCCCCCAGTGGTACACTGCAACTCTGAACTCTGTGTGCTAGACCCCCCACTATTCCTTCCTCCTTCATCCTGCCTGAGCTGACAATAATCTCCGAAGGGCAAAGCCACTCTAAATTTTTCCCCCATGGACTGCCATTCGCGGAAATAATTTCCAAAGGGTATATGATCATGCCGCCTCCCTTTCTCACTCGGTACTGGAGGTAAGAATGTAGGAATTGTGATCCTGGTTGGCCTATTGAAGGCTGGTAAATGCTGGTCACACTGTTGTGAGACTCCCATATTTTCCACCTCTACTGCGTTTGGTGGGTAAGATTCTGCCTACCCTCTTTGTTCATAGAAAAATATCCCCACGGTTTTTCTTCCGGTGTCACACACAACTAGCTCCACAGGCTGAGCCAAATCTATGCTCCGATACCACTGTAATATCCCCTTTCAGGGATATCTCTAAAACACAAGCAAACTCCAACCAAAGATGGACTGGGAGGGAATTTACCAGATATTTCACCTCTGAAAAGAGGGTGAGATCTGGAGACTATCTGGCCCTTTCTAGACTTTGTCTAAGAGTATGAGGAAACACACCAAGTGGTATAGAAACGGGAATGCTAGAGGAGAAAAATAACAGTAGTATAAGCATTCAATATCATATATATAGGACATGTAACAGATACTCAGGAAATGCAAAGAGAATGCTGAGCCATTTTATTAAACTGAGAAATATAAGTGAGTACAATAGGTGATTAGAGTGATGGCACCTAAACCTGCACAAGGCAAGTTAAGAAATACTCTCAGAATGTTGCTGGAATGGCTGTTCTCTAATCTGCGTCCAATGCTGCTAGAAAACTGCCGTGTAGCTGCTGCTGCTGGAACAAGATGATTATACCGGGCTGCTCCCCTACTCGGAATAAGATGAAACTCTAGAATCAGCCTCTACTCACCAAACCCGGGAAAGCCCAGAGAGCGTTTATTGAATGGGCAACCTCTGAAAATACCTCCCATGAGGATCTACGCTATCCTCCCAAGGGCCACGCTGAGACTAACTGGAATCCTCAAAAATATGATCCCCCGCTCAACAAAAAGTCTCCAATAGGCAAGGGTTGTCCCCTTGCTCAATATCCTGACCAAAATCCTCCAAAGAATACCACACGGAGCTTTCCCAATATGGGTTGCGTCCTCCCTCTCAGGACTGCGTAGTCAATAGATGCAATTCTCCTCCACGAATGACGCAACTCGATCCTCCTACAAAATACTGATGGGAATGCCTCACCCGAGCGAGCACTCGAAGTCTCCCGGGGCTGAGGGTGAGATCTCCGAACGGAGACACTTAATTCACTAAACAGTGCTATAGACAGGCTAAACAACCAGTGTGCTCAAAGTCGTAATGACCACCTCCAAATGCATAAACTCGAATGACCAAAATGAGGAGGCTCTCCTCCTTTTATAACGTTGGCCTCTCTCTCAAACCCTAGGCCCATCATCTCCAATGTAGCCTCTCTTGGCCCCACGCTGCCAACTCAACTTGCGCAGTCCCTCCATCCATGTGCTCTAGTGGGTCCCCTCTCTACGTGGTCTCTTTGCCCCCCTTGGCCTACTTAAGTTACAACGTTGTGTCTACTAGGGAGTGAAATTTATGTTTAGAGTGAGTTATGTCCCCTTCTACTCACTTTTATTTATAACTTAACTATAGTAGGAAAAATTGATCAAAATTAATATTTCCAATTAGCTGCTGCTAATTGGGAATATTACAAACAAAGTAATGCATGCTCCAGTTGAATGCATTGATGAAATTTTGTCCTTGCCCCATTCCTCATCTGATTTTGTGGGTTTGGACCTTCCACCGGATGATGATGATACATGGCTTTACAATGGAGAAGAGGATATGACTGCTGCCATGCTATAGATACAGAAGGAAATAGATTCATATGAGAGAGATTAACTTAAGCATAAGCAATAAAAGAATCCTACAGGGAATTACTCTACGTCAAGAGAGACTATGAATGATTTTAATGTGGAAGATGTAGCGAAGAATATGCAGGAATTTTTGGATAAATTTCAAGTTATGAAGGAGCTGAAGTTCGAGGAAATGGGCAGTGCTAGTTAATATGTTTCTTGCATGTGATTGGTTTTTCTATTGCTAAATATCATTCAATTTAACCAGAAACATGCATAAAGAAATAATCCTACCAACCTCTATAGTTTCAACACAATTATTTGGGCACTTATGTCTTCTAGATAGGGCTACCATTTATGGATAGGAGTTTTTCTTACGTAGAAATAAAAAATGTGTATCCTTATCAAAGCATTAGTATACAACACATGCCCTTGTGTGCATTGGTCCTTGGATGTTCTCATGAACCAAAAAAATATTGCCTGGATGTTGTAGAAGAATTGACATTTTCCAGCAGAGAAAGCTGAGCATATCTTTTAGCTTGGATTCATCTCTTTGACAGCTACTATAGATTGGTAATGCAAGGCCCGTGTTGGTCGATGTTTTCAACATATCATGGATCTAGCATCATTTGCAATTTTTCCATGTAGGTGAAATATAAACTAATGTAACAATAGGAAGGTGTTGTCAAAAATAAGGTGATACGAAGGGAACAATTGTTAGATTTAGCTTCACAAGGTATCAAGAATTATACTTCCTTGTTAGTCAGATATGATTTTTTGTCGTAGGTGAGGATTCTAGTCCCAAGCGTAGCAAGAAGAAGAAGAAGAAAACACGGGGCAACGATGTCGAAGAGGAAGAAGAAGAACAAAAGGAAGAGAAAGAAGAGAATCCCAATGCAGTTTCTAATTTCAATATCTTGGTGCCACTGAGGCAGAAGCTCAAGTCCAAGGGGATTGAGTCACTCTGCCACATCTAGGCAATGACCTTTGAGATTATCTTCAATGGCTCAGACATGGGTGGTCGAGCTTGTACAGGCCAGGGTAAAACATTGGCTTTTGTGTTGCCTATTTTGGAGTCGTTAACAAGTGGTCCAAATGCCAAAGGTAAGAATACAACCTATGGGAGGGACCCCAGTGTGATTGTGTTAGTTCCAACAAGGGAGCTTGCAAAACAGGTCCGTGTTGACTTTGAGGTTTATGGTGGAGTTGTTGGCCTTCATTCATCCTCTGTATATGGAGGTGCTCCCTATGGTCCATAGGAATATGCATTGCGTAGAGGTGTGGATATCATTGTAGGTACACCTGGGCGCATTAAGGATCATATTGAAAGAGGGACGTTGAATATGAAATCCTTGAAATTTCATGTCTTGGATGAGGTTGATGAAATACTGAACATGGGATTTGTAGAACATGTTGAGATCATTCTTGGAAAAGTTGAGGATGCAAGCAAGGTTCAGGCGCTTCTTTTTAGTGCAACAATGCCAGATTGGGTATAGAAGATTGCATCAAGGTTCTTGAAACATGACAGAAAAACTACAGATCTTGTGGGAGATGATAAGATGAAAGCTAGTAGAGGTGTGAGACACATCGTTCTTCCTTGTTTCTATTCAGCAAGACCACAAGTTATACCAGATGTTATTCGCTGCTATAACAATGGGGGAAGTGTGATTGTTTTTACTGAGACAATTAATGACACATTTGAACTCGCTGGATCTTTGCCAAATGCTCGTGCTTTGCATGGAGATATAGAACAATCACAATGTGAAGTGATTCTTGCTGGATTATGTTCGGGAAAGTTTGCACTCCTAGTTGCGACTGATGTTGCGGCACGCAGTTTCGACATCAATGATGTACATCTTATAATTCAGTGTGAACCACCAAGAGATGTGGAAACATACATTCCTACGTAAACTACCCACGGAGACTCTAAGTACAGTATTTATTGAGACCCCTACCTTGATCTATGTTATTCAAACGAGACTTCTTCTACAAGCCTCCATAGAGAAAGTCCTTGTAGGATTTCAAAGGCTTCTTGACTTCTTTATTCAGTGGCCATCTCTACCCATCAACTCCCCCCTTTAGGTACTCTTTAGACACACCAAGGTCACTTCCTATCATCTAAACATGACTTGAGCCAAGTGAGTAGCAAGAATATCTATATGCAATACATCTATGCACGTGGTCATTTGTTGGAGAAGAGTTTCGCAAAAAAGTCTAGAAAATATGGAAAATTATAACTTTTTTGTAAATATTGCATTTATATTAAGGCAATGCATGTTTTTTCTCGCACTAGTGAGTCAAATTCAACAAGAAGTGCAAAACTCATTAAGTACTTATGTGTCAAACTTTGACAATTAAGTAATCACAATTCAAACTAATGTCAATGAGTAATCCAAAAGACATCCATAAGGATCATCTTCCTAATGTGATGATACATTTTTAAAGTGTATGATATCAATTGACCTATGTTCAAGTATGAATAATCCAAACAAGTCTCTTTTAATTTGGAATAAACTTTTCGGTAACATTCCTCCTTTATTTTATGAAGATAAACTTATTTTGCAATAAATAGACGCAGAATACAATTTATAACAAATTGCACTTATCAATAAAGTTTCTCCTCTGTTTGGGGAAGAAAGACCTATTATCCAGCATGGATAATAGTTAATACATAAACCATATTTAGCTTGTACAAACAATTTGTAGAAAGATCCACAATTCTTTAGTTCCTTGAAATCCCACTAATAATGCCAAAAAACAACAGTTAAAAGTTTTATTACATGCTCCATAATTAAAAATAAATAAAAAATTCCATGATCCAAAACATTAGAGAACATCTTAAACTTCCACCCCATTTCAAGGGCTTCAAGCCACTTCTTACCATTTTTCTAAACTTCAAGTATCACAAGGCCATTGTTGGATATTACAAGGAGGGTTAACTATTTGAAGCCAATAAAAACACAAAAAATTGCATTTTTCTCTATGGTATAATGTTCAGTGCAACAATGAATTTGAGAAGAGGATCCTATCTCATTTGAATCCCTTTGAACTTTGTGGTACATCTGAAGAATGAACATGAAGAATAAGGAATTCTTGGTCTAGGTCTGTTAACTCTTATTCCAATAGAAAGTTTAAGAAATTAGAATGAACATATGCATACACACATCCATATATTTTCTTATGTAGTAACATACAGTTTTAACTACTAACATTAGCCTAAAAATAAATATAAGAAAAATATGCCACTTGAATTTGCTTCCAGTTAGCCATAAGAATCACATGCAAGTTGAATTTGCCTCCAGTTTCCACTAGAAATGGAGGACCTGAAAGGTCATTGGAATAACTGGAATAACTAGAGCATCTTATCAAATAATTTTCTAAAAACAGTCATACAAACAAACTATATTTCTGACAATAAGTAGCTAGAACCATGGTTCAATGCTTTGAAACTCTTTAAAGCTAACCTCTACATAAATCAACCCCGGAGCTAGAATACAATAGTCAGATTTCATATCGTGCTTCCAATGTAATTTTCTGCGTAGGGGTTCAAAGCGGCTAGGTAGTGAGGTTGACCTGGTGCTTCAAACAATTTTTTCCACGTTTTTATCAATAAATCAGTCTATCAATGGGTCTTCCAACTTCAATATAAAAAAAATGGAGCACGGGCATGGGGGTGCACAAATTAAAATGCCAGCTGAAACCTACATTGAGCCTTCATTTTCAAGTAAAGGAAGCCTTCTATAATCCACCACGATCTGTTGATTTCTGCAGATCTGACATAAAAAATAATTCATAGATATTATAAAAAGGAGTTATCACTGTATATCTATATATCCAAAAGTTAAAATGTTGTTCTGCATCCAGAGGCATTAACATTCAAACCCATGGCATGCCAAGAGCACATTCAAACTCCTTAGCTCTCTCTTGCATGATACAGTTACTAACACTGAGATATTTTACAAAATCAAGTGTGGATTCTACATGACAAAGGACATTACCTCGTTCATAGTACCCAATATTAGTTTTTTTTCAAAATTAAATGTGGATTCACCAATAGGACCTCTTTTCACTGGTGAGCTTGACAGAGCATTAAACCATCTACCATAGTTTCATTCTAACATTACCTTGTTCATAGTAGCCAATATTAGTTTTTTTTCAAAATTAAATGTGGATTCACCAACAGGTCCTTCGTTCACAAGTAAGGTTGACAGAGCATTAAACCACCTACCATAGTTTCATTCTAAATGTGGTATACCACACCATAATGACACATAAAAGCGTTGAGGAAGGGTGCAAGCTCCAGACGATTTTCGTGGAATTGTTACTCCTCAGACCTGGTCCCTGAGCGAAAGTATATGTGTCTCGTGGTGCATATAGGAAGCTTAGTGCATGTTAACGTGTGGTTTCTACCTAACAGGGAACATTGTTTTGTCCATATAAGTCCAGCTATAATATTTCTACCTGACGAGACATTGCCTCATTTGAAATCTTCGCAAAGACATTACACAATTGTGTTTTTTTTTTCTAAAAATAAGTGTGGGTTAACCAACGGGGGCTTGATTCACTGGTGAGATTGAATGAATACCAGGCCATCTGCCCTTTTTCCATTCTCACTGTGGTCTACCCTACAGGAATGGCATGTCAAAAAAGGCTGAGGCTGAGCTCAATCTCTGGAAGAATTTGGTGGAACAATTACTTGACCATTACCTGAACCAAGAGGAACTGGGTTTTAAGCAGTACAACCATCAAGCTCAAGGAATGATAAAATGTGGGTTCTACCTGAGAGGGAGCATTTGCTTTGCCCAAAATTCCACAATTTAAGGGTCAGTCTACTCTTTGATGACATTTTTACTGTACTTCTACAGAAGGTAGAAGTCATGCCAACCAACTGCTGAGCAATAGATGTGAACGATCATAATTAGCATTTTCCAAAACTTTAACTCTAGTTATTATACTGATATCTTTTTGTCACACCGAGCCTTAACTGTAAATACACCTTTATAACTCATTCTCCTCACTGCTGTGGTATCGAAATAATATTATAAGATTAGTACTGAATTGAGGCAGAGGTAATTTCAACACTGCGATGTCATTGAGATTGCGATGTTACTGAGATCCTTCTTTTCATAGTGACAGAGATTGACATTTCTTGTGAACTTGCACCTAGCTTAATTATTGGACTGTCTTACTATGATTTGAGCCCTTTTGACATAGGTCCTTTTAGAATGTTGAATTTTCCTCAAATAGGTCCTTGTAGAATGTTGATATGAGTCTATATGTATCCTACACATAGGTCCTTGTAGAATGTTGATATGAGTCTATATGTATCCTACACCTAAAATAGGCCAAAATTACAATGGCCATAGGGCTGATTTTCAGGCCTGAAATAGGCCAAAATTGTGGATGCTACATTGGCCTAAATTTATAGATTAATGTGCTTACTACAGGTCTACAGGTCAGAAAAAATATAGGTCCAAAAATTCCATCCAAGGGTCTAAAAATATGTCTCGTTTATTTTCTCTCCTACACTATTCTTTAGCTTCTCTTCACCAAGATAATATGATATTAATTGATGCTTATTCGATTTGAACATTGGATCTTATATATTTGTCTTCCACAATGGAGGTAAATGATTATTGGAGAGGCATGTCATGCCTACATATGTAAGTTAGTAGTCTTTCATGTTTGATCTTAAAAAAATAATTTTTATTCAATGAAAAGGAATTAGGATGTGTATGAGCACTCATTTAAAATATTATAAATTCCTCTCCAAGCCGGTGTCAAACCCATGAAGCAAGTAAACCAAGGATTCATTTTATTATTATTGACTTCATCTTTACATAAGTACATAATTACATAGTCATTATAATGAAGACCTACCTAGTTACATAGTTAGATCTGATTTGTTATACCTTCAAACTAGTTCTTTCTTTTAGTTGGTTCTTGCACTGTCAACTTCATAGGAAATAATTTAGATTCTTTCAAACCCAATGTAAGTAGCTATTTTAACATCCTTGAATGTACTATTTCACTGTGTATACATATTACTGTCTTGACCTTATTTTGTGCTTCGATTGTAAGTTCTTCACTGTACATGTCTCTGACTTCTGTTGACCATTTCTCTGAGACCCTATGTGATACCATCAAACTGAAATGGCATACTTCTCATCAAGATGTGATGGCACCGAACCAGTGAGACCTTTCTCACTGTGGTAGCACAAAACAGTGATAGATTTTTTACTGTGGTAGTTCCAAATCGTAGTGTCATACTTATCATGTGTTTGATTATACTGAGACTGTAGTTGACCTGTGATTATAACACTGAATATATTCACTGTAATACGGATTATACTGATATCTTTTTGTCACACCGAGCCTTAACTGTAAATACACCTTTATAACTCATTCTCCTCACTGCTGTGGTATCGAAATAATCTTATAAGAGTAGTACTGAATTAAGGCAGAGGTAATTTCAACACTGTGATGTCATTGAGATTGAGATGTTACCGAGATCCTTCTTTTCATAGTGATAGAGATTGACCTTTCTTGTGAACTTGCACCTAGCTTAATTACTGGACTGTCTTACTATGATTTGAGCCAGATGGTTGTATTAAATGAAAACCAATTTTTAGGGAATATTTATAGCTTACCAGAGAAAATCTCTATCAAGACTATTCTTCATTAGCAGAGTCGCCAGATATCGGTTGGGTGAACGAGGGAGTAATGGATTCAAGGTTGTAGGTTTTTCTTCATTTGCAGGTATTGATCCTTTGACGAATTCATAATTTTATTTTTTATTGTTTTTCATATTTGTATAAGTTGGGGACTTCAGTGGTTTTTGCTCGGAGCCATGAGAATAGTGTTGCATGGCCCAGTTTGCCATGGGGAAAAGAATTACTAAACCCAGGGACTGTATAGATGAAGATGGGTAGACCTAATCATAAATTTTTACAAGTTGATGTCTGCTGAGCTGCAATGCAAAGTGACAGTGAGCTTTTGTGAGGACAATGATGTTTTCCCTCTTTATTTTTCCATGGCCAATGAGTTGAACATATATTTTGGCAGATTGTAGGTCGTTCGCTGCGCAGAGCCTGCCTTCTGTTAATTTTTTGGGGATGTAGCTTAACATCCTATGATGCTGTTTAAGGGGCTACTCCAGGGATCTTTCCTTGGATGCTATGTTTTATGCTTATAAATGGAGTTCGCAGTATTTTCTCAAAAAACTATTCTTCATATATCTTTTTTTTAAAGAGAGTAATTTTTGTGATCGGTTATAGTGTTTTCAATCAAAACCGAGCCGCAGCGCATACATAACTTATGTTCTAATATTAACCTTCATCGCATATGCAACCTATAATGCTTCGAGAAAGCCTTCCTCTATTGTTAAAAGTGCCTTGGATCCTCAAAATACTAAATATTTGACAGCGAGAAGTACTGGTCCATTGAATAATAGCTATCCTTAGCTTGTGAATCATATCCTCATCGAACACTCTGATCCAAACCCTCTCCAAATTGGGGGAAATCAATCTATTAGCCCAACAAATGTGATGGATGGATGGGCCCCCTTCAATGGAACTGATGGATCGACTATTCTGGGAGATATTGACTTGGCATTCACCTTATTGTTATTATTGCATGTACAAACAGATAATCAATCATGGCATTCCAGATGTGGTGAGCAACAAGATGGTGGAAGTGGCAGAGGAGTTTTTCACTATGCATGTGGAAAACCAAATGGAATACTATTCCAATGATCCATTCAGTAAAACACGTGTGTCTACCAGCTTCAACGTCCACAAAGATCAAGTGTTCAACTAGCGAGACTACCTGAGACATCATTGTTATCCGTAGAAGACCATGTTCATACTTGGCCTTCGAAACTTGCTAATTATAGGTTAATATTTTGTTTCTTTCATTTTTTAGATATGTGTGTGTAATTTTGATGAGTATGGTAGAGAAAGTGCCAGTATCTATTGCAGAGAAGTAAGGGCACTTTCTCTGAGATTACTGGAGGCAATATCTGAGAGCTTGGGAGTGGAAGCTGACTTCCTAGTTGACAAAGCACTGGGAAAGCACGAGAAAAAAATGGCTATAAACTACTATCCCAAGTGCCCCAATCCTGAGCTTACATTCAGTTTACCAGCCCATTCAGACCCCACTGTACTCACTCTTCTTCTTCAGGATAAGGTGCCCGATTTACAAGTGCTCAATAATGGACACTAGATTTCTGTCAACCCCATTCCTAATTATTTTGTTATCAACATCAGTGATCAATTATAGGTTCCATCTATCTTCTTGGCACTCTAATTAATCAATTCCCTCTTTTGATTTATTTTTTCGTTTGTAGAATCCAACAAAGTAAAGGGAACAATGGTGTTTGTTGTTCACATTTTCAAGTGTTCCATTGTTGATTATCAATTTTCCTTTGGTTGTTGAATTGACTGAATTTTTTGATATAGGCATGTAGAATGCTTTCTATTTATTTTCTGTATTACTCTAGTTAAGTTGTAAATAATTCTATTATTATTTATTGTTCGAGATCAATTAATATTTTCTATTAAAATTTTTAAATATCTCTTAAAATTGTTGGAACGCTAATTTTTTATTTTGCACTTTCTAAAAGCTCCATAATTATGGATGACTGTTTTACTGGTATTGTTTTCTACTTCAATGTTTTTGTCTTAATGCAAGTTAGTTTGCAAAATATCTTAGATTATAATCCAATGATTGGCTGAAGTTCTAAAATTATGATAGGTCAATCTCAGCTGTTTTAATGAGTCATTGAAAGTAGTTAGTTATCTTGTTAGATTTATATTTCCTATATGAAGCCAATGACTGTGAGGATGGCCATATGGTGGGTATTTCTGATCAAGGGTTTGACCTATTCATTTTTGTAAAAATATTTGCATGTCAAAACTATTGTCTTCAACATGTATACTTGAGACTGGATCCAACTTTTCCCTGCTTGACTTATCTTCTAATAGTGTCATACTTTCTCTCCATGGTGGATAAAATAGAAATCAGCATCAACTATTTGGTTTTCCTTGCTTGCAATATTGATTCAATACAAAAGTAGGATGTCTAAAGCGGAAGAGGAAGATATGAAGCTACATCAGACAAGGTGTTTGCATGTGCTGATATTATAAGAAAGGTCTTGTGCCAACTTGCACTTCTAGTACATTCACATGGAGACGAAGTTTCAAAGATAATTTAGTTCCAAATTTATTAGACTTAGGCTATAAGTTAGAATGTTAAGTTCTGTGAAGCATTGAAAATTAAGCTAAAAGCATAAGTTTAAAACCAAAGCTAAAACACTGGACTATTCCCTTGTTGTGTAATATTCCACATTAACGAGTTCTATAGAATTCCTGAAAGTTGATGAAAAAGGCCAGAATGATGACACTAAAATTTAAAAGAAGTGTAAAATACCTTGTAATAATGATTTTTTTGTTACCCAACCAATTAGAATTTTCTGATTTAACCATAGGAAATTCATTCTATTGTGGAACTGTACTTTGTGATCAGATGGACCAACCAGACATATGCCACTGTTGTTTAAACAAGTTTTATTATTTTACGTCTGTTGTCCAAGTCTAACGCATTAGCTTAGATGATGAAGGTTTTAACAAACCCCAAGACTGCATTTTCCTGTACAAAACGATAGTTAAAATTATATTCTGGTTTTCTTATGTAATATTTAACTCCTGTATGAGACTGAAGTGATAATTTTGTTGCTTGAAACGTTTTATGTGTAAAGAGATTTTCCCAGTTTGTTAACTGTAAGCAGGTGCACATTATTTTTCTTTAATATTACTTTGGTTTTGTAGGTGAACATATTTAAGGATGTTGCAGTTCTAATGATCCAGTATATTGACCAAATATGTGGTCAAGGATTTGAAATTAAGTATCTAAATACTGGAGGAGGTTTAGGCATTGATTACTATCACAAGGGTGAAGCGCTTCCTAACCCTACGGATCTTATAAATTCTGTAAGTCCTTAAAGCTTTTAAGCATTGGCTTAAACTAAGTTACTTTTTATTCAAATTTACACTCTTTTGCTGCCCAAGTTACTGTGCTGGCCTTGTTACAACTATTTTGAGAATATATATAGACACTTTAAAGATGTATATTTGCACCATTGGTTGTTTCTTCAGGTAAGAGAGCTGGTATTATCTGGAAATCTTACACTCATTGTTGAGCTTGGGAGATCTCTTGTTACAAACTCTGGTGTTCTTGTGAGTCGAGTTGTTGGAGTTAAGACAAATGGTAACAAGAAATTCATTGTAACTGATGGCAGCATGGCAGAGCTTATTAAGCCTAGCCTTTATAGAGCTTATCAAGTTAGTACATAAATTTGACTTGGGGAAAACCCAACTTTTTTTGATGATGCATGATTGAAGGGATGATAATTTCCAAATGAATATAGAAGGGATAATTTGTCCTACTTTTGTAGTCTCCTTGTTGACAGGAAATATTACTGGTATTGAGATTCCCAGATACTAAATAGACCATTCTTTCTCATGTCAGGCACACAATCTGAAAGTTGTGATATGAATCATAAAATGATTTTGAGATTTTGAGATGTTTCTAACTGATATTCTTCTCGATACACAGCACATTGAGCTAATTTCTCCACCTGCCCCAAAGGAAAAAAATTCAAACTTTTGATGTTGTTGGGCCTGTCTGCGAATCTGTAGACTTTTTAGGAAAGGACAGGGAACTTCCAACTCCATAAATGGTGGTTAGTTATAGGACAATAATTATCACACCTAATATACATGCATGATGAGAAGGAATAGATTTTCCAATATGATATTTAATTGTTTCTAGAATTATTTTGTGATGCTTCTTTGAAGGCATACACTTGTGGCTTAACTTTGAGTGGCCATCCTCTTTCAGTGGGTAGGAATGGTGGTCCATGACGCGAGAGCTTACTGCATGAGTATGGCATCAACTTACAACTTAAGAATGAGGCTAGTAGAATACTGGGTAAGTTGAGTTGTGAATGCATATTTTTGTTTTTAGATTGGAGTGAATGCTATATTTTTAAAGCTTGACAATGTTGATTTTGATGATTGAGAGAATGCTAGACAGATTCAGGATGATGGATTAGTTAAAAAGATAAGACATGCTGAAACAATTGTAGGTGCTTGCTATAATTCATTACATTGTTGACCATCTCGTCTTATAGCGTACAAGAACAGTCAGGGTCTTCTTGTCAAGTTTGCTAGGCTGTTAGGCAGTTGGTGTTGAACTTAGGATCTTGAAAATTACAAAATTTTGGTTTGACGTTAACAGATTTTGATATGAATCTTTTTTAGAGTAAAATGTAACTGCAGATAAACTTTTCATTTGCCTCTTCTGGGCTATTGGTGTGTTCTCTATATGGATTACTTCATAGAGTGTATTTGTATAGTAGTTTATTGAAGGTGTTTGTATGACATCTTTTAAAGTTGTTAGAAGGCAATTTTGGACCAGCTTTAAAATAGTCTTGTAGCAGCAATTGAATTTTATTTTTTTTAAACCTTTAAATACCCCTTTCTAGCACATTGAAAACCTTTTGATGATGGATTTAGAGCAGTTTTGAATATTTAGTTTCGACTATTATTTGAATCATTTGAAGAACTAGAGCAATCTCCTTGGAGCGACTATTGAAGGATCTTCGATACCATCATTACTATGCCATTATTTTGGGACAATTATATTAGTGTTCCTTTATGTTAGTGTAACTTTCTTTTAAATTTTAACCTCCTATTACATTCTTTGAAAGATATATAGGAACTAAAATTTCCATATATTTCACTTAATTATTGTTTTCCCCACTCCCCGGCGTTACTTGCACCTCTCAGTGCAAATGCTAGTTACATAGTCATTATAAGGAAGACCTACCTAGTTACACTCTTCAACATTATAACTATATATAATTTTGATGTTTCTAGGTTGGAGATTGTACTGTTTTCATTGGAGGATGCTACTATTGATGCACACAAGGCTCTTGAGTTATTTGGTAGGATTCTCGCAAAATTGGTTGTTGAAGGGATATTTTTTATTCAAGATATAGCAAGGGAAATCAAGGATGGAGGTACATAGCGAGGAAGCTTATTAGAAACGAGGGGATTTTGAGGTATTTCTCAAGAAGAAAATTTCAAGGTAGTCTGCTCACAATTTTAATGCCTGATCAATTTTGTGGTTTATTTGTGATCTCTCATGTTGACTAGTGAATGGTTGGTTATTTTTTAGCTCATGCTCACATTTGTTGGTTCCTGAAGCTCGAGCACTTTATAACAAAAATAGGCAAAGTCAAATAACACAAATGGTCCACTAGCTCTCTTTTCATTTGCTAATATTATAATGAAGTTTTATTAGAGGCATTGTTTGTTTTCTTATTTTGGTTAGAAAAGGGTTTTCTCTTGGTTTTATGTGATTTTCAATTTATCGTATGTAGCATGTTGAGAAATGGGAAAGAACAACGTGACATTTATTTCGCAGAAATTGATGTTGAAGGAAAATTTCTTTGACATTGTTGATGTTAAGGTATATGTTGTATAAACTATTTATAGTGTAATTTATGTTATATTCTAGTGTTCATTGTCTTTCATTTCTTACAGTGCATTTTATTTTCTTTTGTTTTCAGAAAATGAAATCAGTATTGATGGTAAGAAGCATGAATTGAAAAAAGAGAAGAGCAATAAAATTGGAGCGACAAATGCAAAAAGAGAGAGGAGAACTGGTCTGGTGATACCCTTAGAGTCAATATCTCGCATAAGACACATATAAATACTGATGATCAAGTCTTCAGAGTTGATGAATTCACCTGTAATGCCTTGACAACACAACGATAATGTTTTGAAGTGATGAAACATCATTTCATGTGTAAATTGTAGTCCAACTAATATAAAGTTGGAAACTCATATTGTAATATTTTAACATTTCATATAATATAATTTATGTGGTTGAAATTATTTATAGTTGCACTTGATGTTGTTTAGTATTGTAATTAAAATATGCATCTTTGTGTTTTCATATTAGATGAACATGCACATTGTATGACATTTTTTAAATCATACAAATTAATTTATGTTGATTAATAATGAACACAAATAAAATGAATATGCGACTAAATTAGTCATTTATAATGATTATTAATGAAATGAATATAAGCTACTAAATTAGTCGTTTATATAATGAATAAATGGCTACTGCAAATGATAAATTTGTGACTACAAATGATGACTAAATTTTGCATATATATGACTATTAGTAGCTAATTTACAGTATCTTATAACACGACTAAAATTTAGTCACATTTCTTTGGTCATTAATTGGTTTCAAACAATGACTAAAATTTGCATATATATGACTATTAGTAGCTAATTTACAGTATCTTATAACACGACCAACATGTTGGTCATATTTTCTTTGGTCATTAATTGTGACATTTAAAGACCAAATCAATGACTAAATCAATGACCAAATGAATGACTAAATCAGTGACAAAATGAAAGACCAAATGAATGACTAAATTAGTGACCAAATCAGTGACTAAATCAATGACCAAATCAATGACCAAATATACAACTAGATAACAAAATTGAGATAACCAATTAATTTCTAAGCTAAAAACGACCAAAATTTGGTCGCATTATAAGATACTGTAAATTAGCTACTATTGGTCACCGATCGAAAAATAGTCATTTATATGCAAATTTTAGTTGTTTTTTTAGTAACAAATTAGCCATTTTGTACTAGTGAAGGTATATTTGTAATGTTGTGCTAATTACTCTTTCAAATTCTGAAAAAAAACGTTTTATATGTGTTTAAGGGTTCAAGTTCTCTTGCAAGTTACTGAATCTCATGAGTAATTTTTATGTTATTTTATGAATAATTTAACATAAAAGAAAGACTGAACAACAACAAATAAAACTGCAATACATCACCATACTACACATAAACACGGGGATTTTATGAAGGAGTTCACCCCTCTTGGGCTACATCTCCTTGCTCTAGCTTCCATGGCTTGGGCCTCTATATTATGCTCAAATTTGCAAAATGATGTTCTTAGAATGCTTTTATCCTCCTGAAACCTGCACCAATTATGAGTTCAAAACACTCACAAATGGTACCTTAGCCTCTTTCTACTCCTGATTTGGTCTAAAATTAGCTGATTTATGACCTCTACTAGTCAGCTACATAATTTCATCCCTAAATTTAGCTAACTAGCACTAAATTGGGCTAACTTGTACTAAAAATAGAAAATCCACTGGATTTGTCAGAACTGACAAGTTAATCTCATATTAGCTTAATTAAAACACATTAAGGGCTAATTAAACCGAATTATCTTTAATTCCTGTGCTCCATGGTTAATTAATATTAGTGATAATTAAATGGATTAAAGGTAAATAATTGTGGATTAGTGTTTAAAAAATGCGCTTATGGTTAAGCGCCCAACACTTCCGCTATGGTCTCCAATCCTTGGTCATGTGTCTTGAGGGCTGGCCCCCAATCCCCCCATTAGCGTGTCCATTAAAGTTCAAATATATGCAGAGAGCTTAAGGGGTAAGAACCATGGTGTAGGTAGAGTGGTGGCGCGTCTTGTTAGTGGGACAAAGGTCTCGTGTTCGACCCTCAATTGATCCTACCTGTCCATAACAAAAAATTTACATAGTCGTGAGGAGGGCATGTCGTGGCCCCAGATTGAGCCATGTGCCTCCTCCTCATTGGCCCAAAACTTAACCACTGAAACATTGCCAACCACACACCCAAATACACCATGCAGACTTTTCCACTTTTCAGTCATCCATTCGCTAGAGGATATTCAACCAAACTTGACCTGCCCAATTAGCATGCCACGTTAGCAGTATGGACTGTTGACTGGGCTCCCTGTCTACATTTTTTTCCAAAATTTGCATGTTTATGAAAATGGATAGAACTCATTTCTGAAGCCATACAGAGTCCATTTCACACGAAACAAGTTGCGTCGGATTCAAAATGACGAACACTGCGCGATTGTTCAAGTTTTGTGTCATTCTGAGAACTTTTATTTTTTAGCATAATTCTGAACACCTGATCAATTTACCCATCAAATTTGTGATTTCAATGAATTTGTGTCTGATTTTAGACAAATTAGATCGGAAAATAAATAAGAGAACTTGTCAAAAATACGCACTTACAGATAACTTGATTTTATAATACATTTCATATTATTTGGATTTAAAAAAATCATAGAATTCACTAAACTATAAATTATTATTAATTATAAAAAAATATAAGAATTAAATATATATTCATTTATGAAAAGATGTAAAAATATTTTTTATTGTAAAGGTTCATCTTTATTTTACTATGGAGATTTTCAATCTATAAAGAGGCTTTGGTACTTGACCACACCAACTCTCACCATGGCTAGATTTTTTTCCACAAGGTTTGGAGTGCCTTAACAGAATGCCACCATCTATTCTATGTCCATGTGCTAGCATAACTAATTTTGAAAGAAATCTTATCCTTTGATTTTTTATTATTATTAAGAATATTCTAAAATATTTCAAAATTATTTCATATATATTAAATCTATATAATCTATTTAATAATTATAGTTAATGAAATTAAAATTCTA
Source organism: Pinus albicaulis (assembly GCA_034641835.2). NCBI lineage: Eukaryota > Viridiplantae > Streptophyta > Pinopsida > Pinales > Pinaceae > Pinus > Pinus albicaulis. Next base: position 545,303,299 of record CM076581.1, on the reverse strand, counting down.
GAAACTCTATTTCAAAATGGACATATCTACAAAATTAGTTAATGTATAATGTATATTAATTATAACTTTACATATTAATTTATACATTACAAAATGCAATAAAGATTAATAGTTTTATATTTAATAATGATGACAATATCATTCTTCTAGCCAAAATTCGTGATGATCTCGAGAAGCAACTTAAAATCCTCCATGATTATTTCTCCATCATATGATTGTTAAGAATGACAATACTAAAGTCATGATAATTAAATCCAAAAGGACTAACCGCGATAATTCCATCTATGATAACAAGTACTTGTAGAAGGTTTCTTCATACAAATATTTAGGTACATTGACATTCATCATAAACTCAACTAGAATTATAGCATTAAGATGAGGATTATTGGAGGATGGAAAGCTTATCATATGCTTCAAAACAACTGTAACTCAAATCATCTTTAGGTTTGTATTAAAAAAAAATTCTTTTGAGACTCTCGCCACTCCTGTTGTTTTATATGGTTCTGAGGTTGGGGTGGTAGTATATCTATAGAATCATGAAGGAAGATCAAGCTGATCCAATAGTAATTTATACCTACAACCTCAAAATTAAAGAAAATACTCTCATCTTATTATTGCTAGTCCAGCCAACTCCCCTATCATATTTGAAAATGATATGGTTCCCTCCTTAAACTTGTTTCTGGATATTCATTTTTCACATTTTTCTTTAATTTTGTATGATTGAAATGGTCTGGATCTAATTTCTCTTGGAACCTTAAGTGTTTTTTGGCTCTGCTTCGTGCCCTAGCCGACGCTGCCAATCGATCGCTGCCCACGCTCCACAACACACATGGCTACCCCGGAGCCAGATACGGGGCCACCTTCACCATCTGCTGCTTCTGCAAATTCGAATGGCCATCAACATGATGATTCCTTAGCTGCTTTCGCATCTTTAATCAGTTCTTTGGGACCTCAACGAACCAGACCAGCCACCACAAAATTTGTAAAAAAAATGGAATCCATACCAAAAATTTCTTTACCTCCATCCATGCCAAGGAAAGTTGCGATCTCTCTCACAGAGAAAGGACTCATTGGTTAGTTCACAGGACTATGGCCGTCACCCAAAAAAGTGCAGAAATGGGTGGAGAGGAACTGCATCCAGTTCACACAAGGTATCATCGCCATTTGATTCTGTGGAAGGGGATACTATACATTTCATTTTGAAACCAAAAGTGACCGAGATCTCATTTTCCGAAGTGGGCCTTACTTCATGGATACAAGAGGCCTATATCTTAACCGATGGACACCGAACTTCGATCTGGAACTGGATGTTCCCAATGTTGTACCAGTATGGGTCAGATTAATGCACCTCCCTCTTCACTGCTGGAGTGATGACTCGATCTGGGAAATAAGGAATGGAGTGGGAAAATACATTGACAGAAGCAAACCCAAAGATAACATGCAGGCATGTGCAAGAATCTGCGTCGAGGTGGATCTAGGAAAGGGCCTCCTGGAAGCTTTCAAGATCAAGGTGGACAACTGGGTCCATATCCAACAGCTGGATTACGTGAAAATCCCCTTCAAATGTAAGGTATGTCATGAATACGATCATTTCACCAATAGATGTAGTAAAATAGAGGAACTTGAAAAAAATGTAGAAGAAACCTCAGATCCAAAATGAGAACAAGTTGAAAAGAAGAAGACAACCTCAAAGCCCACTTCAGGCTCTCAAATCCCTCCACCGCCTGGATCTCCTCCCTATTCTCAAACAACTATCCCCAAATCATCCTCCCTTTTGGGGATAAACCCTTTCGACATACTCTCATCTGCACACATTCCATCAGATCTGGTCTCCACCTCATCTCCTAAACCCTCTCTTCTCTCCTCCCCTGCCCCTTCCCCCCCAAGCTCCCCTCATCAGGTGGACAAACCTCTCCTCCAAATCCTGGAACGAATCCTAACAAGAAACCAATCAAAAGAAAACCTTCAGAATACCGAGAACACTAAGAAAGTTGGAAGGAGATCAAACAAAGAAATTAGGGATGAAGAAGCAGCCAAAGACATCTCATTGGGAACACAACAGGGGTTGGATAACTTTCTAGAAAAAGGACCAAAGAATCAAAAGAAAGTGCAACAAACGAACAAAGGGAAGGGTCCCACAGCCACCCAAAATAATAAATAATGATAATTGTCTCTTGGAATTGTAGAGGGTTGGGTCATCCCTCCAAAATCAAATTTTTAAAAGACCTGATAAAATGTGAAAAACCTGACATCCTCTTAATTCAAGAGACAAAACTCAGCAGTTAAGAAGTCGACAAGATCATAGAAAAATTTATAATCTATGAAGGAAAAGAAATATATGCTAATGGAGCATCAGGAGGGATAAGCACTGTATGGAAAAAAGGAAAGTGGAAAATGTATCAACACACAAAAACAGATCACTGGATAAACACAAATCTAGAAAATGTTGAAACTAGAAGGAAAAACACCATCTACAAAATATACTCCCCCAATCATATAGGGATAAGGAAAACTGTTGGCAGACCTTAAAAGAAAGTATTGGGGATGATCGTGAAGAAAACCTCATTTTTGGGGGAGATGTCAATTTAATTCTCAAAGTGGAAGAAAAAAGAGGAGGGAATTTCTTGCTAGACCCAAGTAGAGAAACTCTAGAAGAAATAATGGAGAAATGCAAACTTCTTGACATCCCTCCAAAAAATGGGAAATATACCTGGGATAATAGAAGAATAAGTAAGGAAAACATCAAGGAAAGGTTAGATCGAATCCTCATTCGAGATAAGATGATAATTAGCTATAGTAGAGCAGCCTCCAGAATAATTCCCTTAGCAGCATCTGACCACAAACCAGTTCTACTGGAGCTTGGTATGGCTGAAAACTACGGACCCCTGCCTTTTAGATACAATCAAATCTGGGGCAGCATTGAAGAAGCACAAAAGGAAGTGGAAAATGTATGGAAGAAAAACATCATTGGATCTCCAATTTTCATATGGGAAACAAAAATAAAAGAAACAAAAGTAAGTCTAAAAGATTGGGAAAAAAATAGATATAAGGAACCCCACAAAGAGAAAGAGGAATTAAAAAATGAGCTAAAACAAATTCAAGAGGCATTAGAAAGCAGTGACAACACCATAGAGAAGCATGCAAGAGAAAAAGAGGTGCAGTGGAAAATCTACAGAAACAACAGGCAAGAAGAAGAAACTTGGAGGCTCAAGTCCAGACAGATATGGATGCAAGTTGGAGACAAGAACACCTCTTTCTTCCACAACTCAGCAAAAACAAGAATGATAAAGAACAATATTGGAAAAATTACAGGAGGAGAGGGACAAGAGTTAAAAGGGCAAGAAGAAACAAAAAATGACGCCTTTAACCATTTCAAAAAACTTCTCATAGCTCCAAATAGCCATGCAAACCCTGAAGAGTTCTTGAGGCATATCCCAAGAATCATTTACAAAAGCATCAATACCTCTCTCACAAAGGAAGTGACAGAAAAAGAAGTAAAGATAGTAGTCTGGGCTTTGCAACTGGACAAGGCTTCGAGACTGGATGGCTTTCCCATATCCTTTTACAGAACCTTTTGGCATCTCATCAAAAAGGATCTGTTGAAAATGATAAAATATGTAATGAGGAAAAGGAAGATTGGAGGGTACACCAACTCAACCTTTTTGGCCTTAATACCCAAAGACCCCCGGCCATCCTCTCTCAATCGCTTCAGGCCCATATCCCTCTATAACAATTCATACAAAATAATTTCCAAAATCATAAATGGTAGGCTGAAACCTCTTCTCCCCTCCCTGATCACTGAAAACCAAGGGGGATTTGTCCCCAATAGGCAGATTGTGGACAACATCATCTTAGTTCAAGAAGCCATCCATACCAGTCTCATCAATAACGAAAAAGGCTTCATCCTAAAAATGGATATGGCAAATGCCTTTGATAGAGTAAACCTATCTTTTCTTGCTGATGTGTTAAAAACCTTTGGTTTCTCAGATGAATTTGTATAACTAATACAATCTTGCACAGTGGGTCCTTGGATAACTCCTCTTATAAATGGGAGGTCCTACAACTTCTTCCAAAGCTCAAGAGGATTAAGGTAGGGCTGCCCCCTATCTCCTTTCCTATATATCATAATGACAGACTCTCTCAGTAGGAATTTGGAAACTGCAGAAGAAACTCTACATTAACAGGTCTCTCCATAAGCAGAGGAACCAAAAGAATAAATCACTCTCTATTTGCGGATGACATTCTTCTCCTGGGTGGCGCCTCTTGCATAGTGGCAAGAAGATTCAAAGCTATCTTGGAAAACTTCTTGGAGGTCTCCGGAGGATTGGTAAACAATGGCAAAAGCTGTTTATACAGCTGGAACACCCCCATAAGGACCCTTCAGAAAATGTCACAAATTCTGAATATTCCCTTCCAAAATAGCTAGGACCATTTTCAATATTTGGGGCTGCCAATAAGTAAGAAAAACATGAAGAACTAAATATGGAGTAAGTTTGCAGAAAAAATGAAAGTGAAAATCCAGGCTTGGGGAATGCTTTGGTTACAAGGCTGGCAGAATTACGCTCATAAAGTCCATATTGGAAGCTCTGCCTCTATACCAATTTACTCTTATTTCAGCTCCTGCAAGCATCCATAAAAAAATAGAATTAATAATAAGAAGTTTTCTCTGGCAGGGAGGGAAAAGAGAAAAGAAAAAATTCAGTTTGATGAATTGGAAACAAGTGACAACCTCATATAAAAGTGGGGGTCTTGCCATAAAACTCCTAGGACTAATGAACATAGCACTGTGGAGAAAAATAACATGGAGCTTCCTAACTGGGGAAAATTCATGGTGGAAAGCTGCCCTTGAGGCCAAATACCTCAATGTACCAAGAAATTCAATTCTGGATAAGACCCCTCCGACAAGACCATGTACCCAGATATGGAAAGCAATCATCAATGCAACTCAACTAATCAGAGATCACATCACAGTGAAACTGGGAAATGGGGATCAAACAAGCATCTGGGAAGACAACATAATGGTAAATCCCCCTTTGGTAAGAAACCCAAGACTGAAAGAATTAAAAGAATGGATGACAAAGGAGGGTCTTCACAAGTTGAAAGACATTTCCAACTGGGAGAAGGATGGAGACTAGAAGCAATGGACCAATCCAAAGCTTCCAAGTGATCTCATAGGCCAATGGAACCAATTGACAACTCTCTTGGCAGGAGCAACCTCGATAGAAAAAAATATAAAGAATGTACATATATGGGAACCAACAGGAGGAGACTACACTGTTAGAACAGGATACCAAAAACTTCATGAGAATCAAAATCAACAAGATTGGCAATACTGGAGATTAACATGGAAGGTTGAATCTCTCCCTAAAATAAAAATCTTCCTGTGGACTTTACTTCACAACAAATCTCTAACTGCAGAGAATCTAAAGAGAAGAGGAATATGCGGACCATCTCAATGTCCACTATGTAGAAAAGAGGAAGAAACAATCCAACATTTATTTCTAGACTACTCCTTCACAAGAAAATGCTGGGAGGCAATGGTGATACGCACAACAGAAAAAATGAACTATAATCTTCCTATAAACCATTTTATGAACAGGTGGAAAAGAAATTACCCACATTCTTTCAAAAATAAACAAACAATGAAGCACCTTTGGAACAACATTCCCTCTTTCCTCTACCGGAAATTATGGCTAGCAAGAAATGGAGAAATTTCCAAAGACAAAACCCCAAAAGTAAGTGAAATTACATAAAAATCATGGGGATTGATGGTGGAATTTATCACAGCAAAAGGGGCCAAAGGAATCAACTTGAGCCAACTCCAAGAAGAAGAAAGAAGTTGGATCAGTTTTGCAGCAAGCAAGATCAAACAGTCTCCTCAAACAAAAAATACAATGATGCATCAAAAATGGAAAATTAGAAAAACTGAAGAGGAATTCCAAGCTGGTAAACACTCTAAACAAAGCATGTCTCTTCTTTGACGGAGCATCAAAAAAGAACCCAGGAAAAGTAGGTACCAGAGGAATAATAATTTTGCAAAATCAAATTACTCAAGTACTTTACAATTGGGGTTTAGGCCAGATGATGAATAATAAAGAAGAGGCTTATGGGCTTCTGTTAGGCCTCAAAATATTAAGAGAAAAAAAAATCAAAGAAGTTATTATCTTCGCAGATTCAACTATCATTATAAAGGCAATGGTAGGAAATTAACTCCCACAAAATGCAGGCTTACACCAAATTCTGAGCAGAGCACAAAAAATAGCAAGTCAGATTGGCAACATTGAGTTTTTTCACATCTTGAGAAAGAATAACAAGATGGTAGATGAACAAGAAAATAAGGGAGTCCAACGAAATGCTGGACAAGCAAAAATTGGTGGAACCATAACCCAAATTCATATTCCTTAACCTTCCCTCCTCCTGTCATGATGGAAAACAATACAATCACTTCAAATAAGAAATCCAATGATAACATCAATATTCCTTTTGAATCCGCAACCATGCAAAAAGTCAAAATTGATATAACTCCAAAACTCTGCAATATTCTCCAAATCTTTGATAACAGTACTTCAAAATCTCAGAGAAAGCTACATCCCGTGAACTTCCTGTCCCCCTCCTCCTACCTGTGAAATTATAAAAAACGCATTAGCCAAACAACATCTCAACTAAATCTCTCGCCTTTGTATCTTCTTGTGGGTTATGCTTTCTCTCCTGCACTTTCCTTTGTTATCTCTCGGCTTTTTTGCTTTTGCTAGTCCACCCTCACGCACAACACTTTCCTTAACTCTCCAACCTACCTTAATCATGGCTTTTATCTTTATCCCTCACGCATAGCACTCTCCTTAATCTTATATTCTATCCATAACACACAGCTAGCACGCCTACCCTTGCTTTGTTTCATTGTGTGCTGGGCTTGTCATCCTCCACGGGTTGCGTGGATTTTGGCTCCCATACAGTCCTATAAGCCTCCGGACAGCAATAAGACTGTATCAATCTCAAAAATTTATGCAGGAAAAATAAGAGCAGCGCTACAAAGAGTACCACCTGTGGGAGAGGAAGCCTTCACAGTGCGTAGCATCAACAATGGAAAGAAACAGATGGATCCTCTGGAGAATAGATCTCATCCTTGTGAATTGTTCAAATCACATCGAATTGTGATAGATAATCTCAAGAACTAGATCTAGTAGGATAAAGAAAATTCAAAGGCAGAGATGGCCTATATGAGATCACAATGGAAGACATGTAATGAAGAAATAAGAACACTAAATAACAGTTGCAGCCATCTGAAGGAATCACTGAACTTCATCAAAGAAGCAATGAGCAAAAAGTTGGAGCAAGGTTCCACAACAATGGACCAAGGGAGTAGGCATCGAGGAAGTGAGAATACCATCAACAAATAGCCCTTCAAATCTATAACCATCCATGGATCTAGCTCTAAATTTCAGCAGTAATCATAGTCTATCATAGTTTATTATGCAAGTCAAGTGTATTATGCTTTTATTTTAGATTGTCAAACAATATATCTCTAATGTAACAGTGTCTAGCTCCAAAAGAAGGAAAGAAAAATGTAAATCAAGCAGCATATCTCAGGAAAGAACCCCCAAGCAGACTGCCCTCTGTTTCAAAATTGGGAGATTTTGTAATGGAGAAGCATCTCTCCTCATCATCTTTTTGGAAATATAATACAACCGACATTGTACGAAAAAAAAGAAGAAATGGTCTGGATGTACATCTTTCTTTCTCTCAATAACAATATGTCATATTCTTGATTACTTTGACTTCTATGTAACACCCTCCTAGACGTCAAGACAACACTATAGCAGCCCTCTAAGCCTCAAGCCAGTGCTACAACCCAAAATTAATCCCTTTTTAAAGTATTTCTCTCAATTTTTTTACTTTTCAAACAACCATATTTCCCTACTAATCATCAACCCAGTGCCATAGTTCCCTACTGATAATCAACCCAACACCATAAACCCTCTTTGGCCTCAAGATAGCATTGCAACCTTGTAACTTTGCCTTAAAGCTAATTTCTCTTCCTTTTTGAGCCTCCTTAGTGCTCCACTATGCCTCTCTTTAGTAATATAATACCCCACTAAGCCTCAATCCAATGTTACGGCCTCAAAATTTATCTATGGAGCTCATCTCTTAGCCTCCCTATCATTTTGTGTTGTTTCACTGAGGCTCAATGAAATGCGATAACACACCACTAAGCCCTAAATTAGGACTACACTTCTTCCTTAAGCCTCCAATAAGCAATACAAAAACAACATTGAGTTTTTCTCTCACTCTTAAGGATTTTTCTTGATTTTTATCAAGTCACGTTTAGTTAACAAAAGGAAAATTCAATTTTAAAAAAATTACTCAAATAATTAATGCAAAAAAAAATTCTCTTGAAAACTCTTTAAAAGAAGCTCATATAAATATTTATCCCTCACATCATATCTCTCTTGTTTTAGAGTCCAAATCACATTATTGATGGATAATTTCACCTCATATTTCCCAGTTAGCAATAGATAATCTAAGCCAAAGTAAGTAATTTATTAGCCTAATTCAACTTGGATTTTACTCTTTATGGTTAATTTTAACATATTTATTTACTTAGAAATTATTTATTTGTGTTAATTCACAAGTTATTTGCTTGACATTTAACCAAGTGAATGAGTATTAGCTTAATTTTATCGACATTTGGGCTATGTTAAAATATTCATCTTCAACACTCTCCCCCAAGTGACTTAGACCACATTGTATCATATTGTAAAACTCATTTAAAAAGGGAAAAAACCATCAAATCAATTCTAACAATAGTATTAGAGATTTTTAAAGGCCATTTTAACCCCCACTAGATACATCATTATATTTCTCTTACTAAAATTAACCCTGGGACTATACCTAAGTTGGCTAGTAGTTGTTTTTTTACCTATGTGCCCCTTTTCATGACAAAAATTCCCAACAAATCTTTTGACCAAGAAAAACAACTTTCAAATTTTTATTTTCTTCAGCTACGTATGGTTTCTTTTGCTATAGCACCTAGGTTTTCATATTTAGAGTTGTTTTCATGCTTTTAGATTACATTTTTGGTTGAAATCTCAACAGGTTATCTACTTCTCGAAGTCGAGTGCATGAGAAAGTTCCCCCTACCCAAAAACCCTAGTTGTTCACCCAATGCCACAATGAATTTATTCATGGGACAAAACTTTTCCATCTTAGTCAAGATTGTGAATCTCATAATCTTACTTTTTCCTCATCACCAAAACCCATCACCTTGCTTAGACCTAGCTAGCATTGAAACTTAAGCATATTAGTTCTTTGCATTTTGCATTGATAATAAGCTAATATCTATAATGGGATCCTTTTTCTTTTATTGATTTTGAAGGAAAACCATGTACATATCTAAGAAAATATCTTATGAATCTCCAATATTTGAGTCATTTGATGAAAAATAAGTTAATAATTCCTACGAGCCTCAGTTTTAGGACACTCCATGTTTCATCAAAAGCTTTACCACATATAGATAGTTAGAGATATGTAGGGTATTTTTGAGAGATAATCCACCTACATATGACCCAAATTCCAAAATATATAAGGCTTCTAAGACAGCCTAGTTTCCCATCCACATATGTTCCCATGTGCAAAAGTTGTAGACTGGTTGGTGAAGCATGCATACCCAGGAGAAGCCATGATCAAGGACAACCATGGGAATATCATTTCTTCTTTTAGCACCTCTAACATCAAGATGATATATAATCTACCTAGGGAATACATGTTCTTAGATGAAGATTGGATGAAAAAATTTATGATTTTTCATAGAGAAGTTCTGAAGACATGGTGCACCACTAGGGGTACTTTTAAATCACGAGTAAACAAAGAGTATCCAGTGAATATGTTAAAGAACCATTTTAAGTTAGTGGCTACTATGTTGTTTTAGCTTTATGGTTGACCTAATTTTGAGACATTCCTTGAAGATATAGGTTCCAATGACGTACATTGTGTGAGTTGAAGGCAATATTTTCAACTAGGTATACATCTTATCAAGCTTTCTATGGGACAATATTGAACTAGATTAGAACCTCAAAGAAAGAAAAAACATTAAATTTTCATGGTTTGTTACCTATTAGACATACTCTATGCCAAGATTTCATTCATAGCCATGAAATTGTGATGGACCATTCAAGAGTAGATGCTCCATAGTTCGTGAAAAATCCTCTGAGAGGATCAATACTATATGTCACCTTATGCACATATTTTTAAAGATTTTCTAGTTCCCTTGTATGAGACTTTGTTCAATGATGCTACCCCGTGTATGTTGTAAACAACCAAATAGGTACTTCCCTCAATTGGTAACTAGGTCATGGACCATAATGGAATTTACATCAAAGCATTCAGAGAAATCAAACTTCCCCACCTATCACCTATATTTGTAACTAGCACAGTAATACTTCAAGAAATATATTATCAAGTCTACACAAGGGTAGGTACATATCACTCCTGGAACAAGAAACATCCCTAGTGCCACATGAATTTCCACTTGGGAGCTTATGAATTTAAGGACATGAAGAGGTCTAAGGAAAATTCAAGGCTCTAACGCTTTTCCATTTTTGGGACCTGATATTCCACAAGTATGGTCCAAGATTCATAGTGAAGGATCATTTGAGATCATACAAGTCACATGTGGGAGAATTAGTTAGATACCTAAGTAGAGGAAGAGAAGAAATATAATGTTCTTAATTTGACAAAATTCATTCCAAGAGTATGCTACGATCGTACCTAAGAAAATTAGGAAAATTTCAAGAAAAGATAAGAGCATCATCCAAGGTACAAAAATCTTAGAAGGAGAATGGATAAGGATTCTATTCATTGAAAGAAATTATTCCATTATTTTAAGGGAAGTATTGGGGGATGGGTCAAATAATTATGCACAATTTTTTAGGAATCTGTAATCAGCAAGATTGGCAAAGTCCGATCACAGAAACAACATCGTTTCAACCACTTTGGGATTCTAGGATCTAGCCCTCCTGAATCCGGAGAGGGATCTCTCCAATAAGTGCAAAGATGGATTTGTCTTTGAAGTTTGGGGTAATGATATTAGGCTAGTTATGAAGGCCAAGGGTTTGTTTTGTTTCTTGGATGGTTGAGCATGATTGTTTTTTGAGGAGAAAGTTATAAGTGCAAAAAGTTTCAAAGGTGAGAAGTTGCAAGTGAATAGAACAGCTTTGTCTAAAAATATAGATATAACGCTAGTTTTTAGTCCATTGGGCTATGGAGTCATATCAGGTTTTTAATTGAACAACAACATCAAGAGTGATCCAAGGGGCAAGTCATCTATATCATAAGATTATTGAGATTAAAATGATGGAATGGAAACAATAAAGTGTTGGAGGGGAGGAAACTGATAATAATTTCACAAGGGATTTATAGTCAGTCCAAACAATAAAAGCCTCTTAAGTAACTGTTTAAAACCAACCAAGAACAGGGCTAACCATAAAATTCTTGGGCAAGTTTGTATTAAAGCAGCTTAATTGACAAACAATCCAATAATCCGCATAATTACCTTTAGAAACTATGAAGACACATAAGAGAAACAAAATGTAACCTAAGATCAGGTAAGGTACTTTTAAACCTAATCTGCTTTCAGCCAATACCAAGGGAAACCTTCAGAATCTACCTTTGGGGAATATGAACTAGAAATAGGGAAAACCATCACTTTTATAGTCTAACTTTAATAAGCAAATGATGAAAATAACTTTCAAGAATAATGTTTAAAGCAAATAGTAGGACGAGGGAACACCAACATTCCTAACTGCTTAAACTGTATTGAATCATTCTTAAATAAAAAAATTGGAGGAAAACATTGAGATAAAGCTTATCAGTGAGAGAAGGGTACTAGTAAACAGTAAATCCTAACTCTATAAATGCTGTTCTTTATCAGAGAATAGTGAACAATATGGCATACATAGGAGGAAAAACAATAACAAAGGAAGGGGCACTTCATCAGTGATATAGACCAGGATCCCAAGAAAAAGCTTTTTATTGATGTCAAACCAGTTATAGTCTTCAAGTCCAATGTTTCAGTTCAGCAGTCATCTTCTCATCTCAGCCTAACTTATCTATCACAAGCAGAGCTCCAAGGGCCAGTGGACACTATCTGCAATCGGAAGTTTAAGCTCAAATGTATTTCAAAGTTCTGCAACCAACAGTTTCTCATCTTCTACAGAAGTATTTATAGAAGAATGAGGAGGTGAGATCTAAATAAAAGATCTCCCAAGATAATTAATACAGTCTTAATGGCTTCTCGGCCTTTGAGGGGCTCGATGAAGAATTTTATAGATGTTCTGTCTGTATTAACTATTTTACGTTTTTAAGATTAAGCTCGGTGGGAGCTTTTGTTGACTTTTGAGGCTCTGTGTCATGTTGGAGTAACTCTACAAATATTTTTTGCATTAAGTTCCTTGCAGAAGTAACTCTCTGGCTGCGTTGAGGTGAATATCTGATTTTTCTCAATAACTTCGGCCTCTGTTTGAATGCTTGTGGCTACAGGTGGCACTTGTGGTAGCTGAGAAGAGTCAATTTTCCTCAGATGTGGCAGTGGAGGCCTTTCTATCTGTAGATCATTTATGATTTCCTTTAACTCTGATTTAATTTGGAGGATTAGGCTTTTGATAATCAATCTTAGCCGTAATCCCCAAATTCGTCTTCAATCTTTTGTTCTGCTGTGTTCTGTCTTCGACACTGATACTCTTTTAATTGTGATTTAATAACACAGTTTCCTGTTGATGTACAGGCCGCACAGGGCTCTTCAAGGCATCAATGCCCATGAAACATTGATGAAACGTGGAGTAGAGCCCCGTGAATGGTTCCCTTTTATGAATTGAAGGTACGAGAATCGTCATTCCCGGCCTTCGGCCTTTATATATAATGGAAAACCCATCAAACACCTGCAAAATACAGAAAATAATATAAAATCCTGCGTATTTGGGGAAAAACTACTTCAGAGGGCACGGGGAGGTGATCCGGATTTTATGCAGGAACGCAACAGAATAAACACATAACCATAAATACAGAGATGCAACGGAAATAACACTTCATTTCATTAATATCAAATAACAGAAAGATGCTTACAGACATAATGGAAATAAAATAGCTAGAATGCGTGGCGAATCTGCGAGAAAGAGATGTGGTGGCTACAGACCTCTGAACTACTTTACAATGAGGCGCGAGGGCCTATTTATTATTGAGGAACAATGGAGAACCCTAAACATCCCAAAAACCTAACCCTAGGAGATGAAGCGCCAAAACTATGGGCCCCGTTTGGGTAAATTGGTGTTTCAACTTCCCAGGGACGTAACTTTGGCATACTATCTCCGTTTGACGCACATGATACATCATTAGAAAGCTCTATCCGAGGACTACAACTTTTGTGACGATTTGATGATCAAATCACAACAAATTTCATACCCAAAAAACGTCGTTTAGGGCCTCAAAACGGCTCCGGAAGTTCAGGACCCGAAAAACTGCTAAAAATAGTAAGTTTTGTTGCAACTTGAAAATTGAAAGAACTAAAGATGGGGGTTCAAATGGAATAGGTGGGTGGCCACCAATATCCACCTAGATCATTAAGCCCCCAAAATGGCTCCGAGAGTGGAGGACCCGAAAACCTGCTAAAAATAGTAAGTTGTGCTGAATGTGAAAATCTGCAAGAATTGATGGTGTTGGTCCAAATGGAATAGGTGGGTGGCCACCGATATCCACCTGGATCATTCCTCCCTCCTTAGGAAGCAATGGTCCCCATTGCGTTGAGATCCTCCATGAGATGAGGAAAATTCTATTGAACTAAGTATTAGATGTGTTGAAGATGTCATGGACCTGTGGGTGGACATGCTGGATGCGTTTAGTAAATTTGGTTTCTTTATCAGCCTCATACAGTACATGTTTGGATTCTATATGTGTAGTTGCAGGATGTATGGAAACATTAGGTGGTGGTGCATTGGGAGTCAGATCAATGGAGTGCTTGTCCTGACAGTGTAGAGGAACCTCTATGAGTGAGGAGAAATTGTCATCGTATTCCTCCATGACTTTTTACATCTGCTGCAGCCGTGAAAGGGAGCCCTGTTTAGAGGTTGTGGCCACAATATTCTTCTTTCCCTGTGAGTGAGTCGTAAGGAAAATGAATTTCCTGGTCTGGGAAACAACCTTACTGCGTTGTTTTGCAGTAGTCAAAGAGATGGCAGGAGGCGGTACTACCTCCGGTATCCTGTACAAGTTATTTCCCAAAGTAATAATAACGGCCACGAGGCCTAGACTCATACACGGCATGTGCAGCCTCCCATAAGTATGGTTGGCCCAATAATACATTAGCTACATCAAGAGGAGCAACATCACACAATACCTCATCAAGTGAATGGCTTGATACGCTATGGAAGTCGACGCTGTGGCGGATGCAGAGATATCTCTCCACAGGTGGAACCGCAATGAGGTTTGGCTGCGGGAATGCTATGGTTGGTAGAAACAATAGCTTCACGATAATACCTTTGAAATGAGGTTCTTTTGGCTTCCCACTGTGTGTGCAGCGGAGAACCCTTTACCCACATCTGCGACTGGAAGAGGCGCTCCCCCTCCTCTGGATCCTCTGGACCCTCCTTTTGGATCTTGGTGGTGGCAACAATGGCACTGGGATCCGCATCAATGATCTGCTTCCCTTTGTCATTACCTTTGTCTGGTTCTAACTCAGGATCAGAAAATGCATCTGATTCGGGTGCCTTTAGTTCAGCCACCAAAGACTGTTTGGCCCGACACTCGTTTGTGCTATGAGTGGGGCTGTTATGAAATTCACACCACTTCCCTGTGTCCTTCTTTGGGTTTGTGGTGTCTTTCTGAGTCACATTACTTTGGCCTTGCCCCTTGTTCCTCGGTTCGGGGGCACCTTTCAGATTCGCAGATCCAAAGTCTCGCTTCTTCTGCTTAAACTTCTGCTCGATCTTGGCGGCATAGCGATATGCCGTGCCAAGCGATGTAATGTAGAGGAAATCCATTTCCTCCTGAATGTGTTTGTGTAGACAGCCATGGTACTTGAGCACCAAATGTCTCTCTGAATCTTTAATACCCAACTTTGTGCGCAGGGTATGGAACAGATTCGTCAGTTCGTGCACATCTTGATCCTTTTGTTGCCGCAGCGTGGTCCATTGGATGTATTTGTCCTCATGGCTCCCCACAGGGTAATATTGTTCCTTGATGCCGTCTCGGAACGAATTCCAAGTGGGTGTGGCCGAGAACAGAGAGGGTTCCCCTTCGCCCTCTTGCTCACGGTAGGTTTCCCACCAGTCTTTGACATGGGGGGCAGCTTTAAGGAGTGCAAAAATAATCTTTTCTCGGTCAGAGAAGTCATGGACCGAGAAATACCCTTCCAACAAATTTAACCATCTATCTACAGCGTCTGCATCTATTTTTCCTTCAAATATAGGAATGTCAAAGTTTTCCTGTACCTTGAAGGGAGTGGCGCCTCCAGAGTGGCTGTTGGATGCAGATGCGCCATATGTGGGCAGTCGTTGAAGGATTTGAGCAAAGTTATCCATCATCACGTTCCTTTGTTTCTCGAGAGCCTCCTCGAGCAGTATTTTGATAGGATCCCCTGCTCCCTCGTCTTTCTTTTCTTCCGCCATGGGAGGTCGTCGGGGTTTGCGAGGCTGATCTTGCAAGGGTTCAACCAGATCGAGCCCTAACTCCTTATACCCTGACCGCGTTGGGGACATGCAAAAAAAAACAAAGAAAGAGCAGTCCCTCTCTGATACCACTGATCCGGATTTTATGCAGGAACGCAACAGAATAAACACATAACCATAAATACAGAGATGCAGCGGAAATAACACTTCATTTCATTAATATCAAATAACAGAAAGATGCTTACGGACATAATGGAAATAAAATAGCTAGGGTGCTGGTAGCGAATCTCTGAGAAGAGATGTGGTGGCTACAGACCTCTGAACTGTGTTACAATGAGGCTCGAGGGCCTATTTATTGTTGAGAAACAATGTAGAATTTGAAACATCCAAAAACCTAACCGTAGGAGATGAGGCGCCAAAACTGTGGGCGCCCGTTTGGGTAAATTGGTGGTTCAACTTCCCGGGGGCATAACTTTGGCACCCGATCTCCGTTTGACGCGTTCAATAGCTCGTTAGAAAGATCTATCCGAGGACTACAAATTTTGTGATCAAATCGCAACAAATCTCATACCCAAAAAACGTTGTTTAGGGCCTCAAAACGGCTCCGGAAGTTCAGGACCCGAAAACTGCTAAAAATAGTAAGTTTTGTTGCAACTTGAAAATTGAAAGAACTGAAGATGGGGGTTCAAATGGAATAGGTGGGTGGCCACCAATATCCACTTGGATCATTAAGCCCCCAAAACGGCTTCGAGAGTGGAGGACCCGAAAACCTGCTAAAAATAGTAAGTTGTGCTGAATGTGAAAAGCTGCAAGAATTGATGGTGCTGGTCCAAATGGAATAGGTGGGTGGCCACCGATATCCACCTGGATCATTCCTCCCTCCTTAGGAAGCAATAGTCCCCATTGCGTTGAGATCCTCCATGAGATGAGGCAAATTCTGTTGAACTGAGTATTAGATGTATTGAAGATGTCATGGACCTGCGGGTGGACATGCTGGATGAGTTTAGTAAATTTGGTTTCTTTATCAGCCTTAGACAGTACATGTTTGGATTCTGTATGTGTAGTTGCAGGATGTATGGCAACATCAAGCGGTGGTGCGTTGGGAGTCAGATCAATGGAGTGCTTGTCCTGACAGTGTAGAGGAACCTCTATGAGTGAGGGGAAAACTTCCTCGTATTCCTCCATGACTTTGTCCATCTGCTGCAGCCGTGCAAGGGAGCCCTGTTTCAAGGTTGTGGCCACAATATTTTTCTTTCCCTGTGAGTGAGTTGTAAGGAAAATGAATTTCCTAGTTTGGGAAACAATCTTACTGCGTTGTTTTGCAGTAGTCAAAGAGATGACAGGAGGCGGTACTACCTCCGGTATCCTGTACAAGTTATTTCCCAAAGTAATAATAACAGCACGAGGCCTAGACTCATACACAGCATGTCATCTCCATAAGTATGGTTGGCCCAATAATACATCAGCTACATCAAGAGGAGCAACATCACACAATACCTCATCAGTGAATGGCTTGATACTGTATGGAAGTCGGCACTGCTGGCGGATGCGGAGATCTCTCCCTGGGTGGAGCCACCCAATGATATACGGTTGCGGGTGTGCTATGGTTGGTAGGCCGAGCCGCTTCACGACGTCTGCTGAAATGAGGTTCTTTTGGCTTCCGCTATCGACGAGAAACTGCAGCGGAGAACCCTTCACCCACATCTGCGACTGGAAGAGGCGCTCCCCCTCATCTGGATCCTCTGGACCCTCCTTCTGGATCTTGGTGGTGGCAACAATGGCACTGGGATCCGCATCAATGATCTGCTTCCCTTTGTCATTACCTTTGTCTGGTTCTAACTAAGGATCAGAAAATGCATCTGATTCGGGTGCCTTTAGTTCAGCCACCAAAGATTGTTTGGCCCGACACTCGTTTGTGCTGTGAGTGGGGCTGTTATGAAATTCACACCACTTCCCTGTGTCCTTCTTTGGATTTGTGGTGTTGTTCTGAGTCGCATTACTTTGGCCTTGCCCCTTGTTCTTCGGTTCGGGGGCACCTTTCGGATTCGCAGATCCAAAGTCTCGCTTCTTCTGCTTAAATTTCTGCTCGATCTTGGCGGCATAGCGATATGCCGTGCCAAGTGATGTAATGTCGAGGAACTCCATTTCCTCCTGAATGTGTTTGTGTAGACAGCCGCGGTACTTGAGCACCAAATGTCTCTCTGAATCTTTAATACCCAACTTTGTGCGTGGGGTATGGAACAGATTCGTCAGTTCGTGCACATCTTGATCCTTTTGTTGCCGCAGCGTGGTCCATTGGATGTATTTGTCCTCATAGCTCCCCACAGGGTAATATTGTTCCTTGATGCCGTCTCGAAACGAATTCCAAGTGGGTGTGGCCGAGAACAGAGAGGGTTCCCCTTCGCCCTCTTGATCACGGTAGGTTTCCCACCAGTCTTTGACATGGGGGGCAGCTTTGAGGAGTGCAAAAATAATCTTTTCTCGGTCAGAGAAGTCATGGACCGAGAAATACCCTTCCAACAAATTTAACTATCTGTCTACAGCATCTGCATCTATTTTTCCTTCAAATATAGGAATGTCAAAGTTTACCTGTACCTTGAAGGGAGTGGCGCCTCCAGAGTGGGCATTTGGATGCGGATGCGCCATATAAGCAAG
This sequence comes from Pinus albicaulis, assembly GCA_034641835.2. Lineage (NCBI taxonomy): Eukaryota > Viridiplantae > Streptophyta > Pinopsida > Pinales > Pinaceae > Pinus > Pinus albicaulis. Next base: position 545,284,991 of record CM076581.1, on the reverse strand, counting down.
CCGGTTGTTGAAGGATTTCAGCAAAGTTATCCATCATCACGTTCTTTGCTTCTCGGGAAGCCTCCTCGACGGTATTTTGATAGGATCTCTCTGCTGCTCCCCTCGTCTTTATTTTCTTCGCCATGGGAGGTCGTCGGGGTTTGCGGTGATCTTGCAAGTTCAATCAGGTCGAGCCTAACTCCTTATACCACAATAGCGTTGAGGACATACACAAAGAAAAACAAAAGAAAAGAAGCAGTCCCTCTCGTCTCTTGTCCGGATTTTATGCGAGACGCAACGAATAAACACATAACCATAAATACGAAGTCGTAGGAAATAGCACTTCATTTCATTAATATCGAATAACAGAAATATGCTTACAGGCATAATGGAAATAAAATAGCTAGGGTGCTGGTAGCGAATCTCTGAGAAGAGATGTGATGGCTACAGACCTCTGAACTGTGTTACAATGAGGCTCGAGGGCCTATTTATTGTTGAGAAACAATGTAGAATCTGAAACGTCCAAAAACCTAGCCGTAGGAGATGAGGCGCCAAAACTGTGGGCGCCCGTTTGGGTAAATTGGTGGTTCAACTTCCCGGGGGCATAACTTTGGCACCCGATCTCCGTTTGACGCGTTCAATAGCTCATTAGAAAGATCTATCCGAGGACTACAACTTTTGTGACGATTTGATGATCAAATCGCAACAAATATCATACCCAAAAAACGTCGTTTAGGGCCTCAAAACGGCTCCGGAAGTTCAGGACCCGAAAACTGCTAAAAATAGTAAGTTTTGTTGCAACTTGAAAATTGAAAGAACTGAAGATGGGGGTTCAAATGGAATAGGTGGGTGGCCACCAATATCCACCTGGATCATTAAGCCCCCAAAACGGCTCCGAAAGTGGAGGACCCGAAAACCTGCTAAAAATAGTAAGTTGTGCTGAATGTGAAAATCTGCAAGAATTGATGGTGCTGGTCCAAATGGAATAGGTGGGTGGCCACCGATATCCACCTGGATCAGGAGGAGCGTAGCCGTTGGATGGCAGCATCCAACGATGGAGATTAACCAAGAGAAGGTTAAAAGGAGAGCAGAGGGAAGTAATAAGTTAGATCTGTCGATCTGTAGAGATCGACGGTTGGGAGCGATCCGGGATGTATAATAGAAAAATAGATAAAATACAAAGAAAACAGGTTAAAAAATCGATTAAAAATCGAAATGGGTTTCGGGAGGAACACGAGCCGTCAGATGAGATCGAACAGACGGTCCAGATGCAATCGGAGGCATTCAATCGACGGGGAAAGAATATGCACAGCGCTGAAAACTTACGATGCAAATAAGCACTGACCGTCGATTTGCAAATTAGATCGACAGCGGAAAGTGAATCGGGGATCGGCGATCGGAGCTTAATAATCGGCGGGGAGAGAGGAAGGGTGTAACAAAAATTTCCGATGCAATGTTGCGCGGGCCATTGATCTGAGGATCAGGTCGATGACAGGGAAAAAATCGGGAGATGTCAATCGGAGGTGGAGGAAAATTTAATGCACTTGGTGAAAATGTTGCGATGTGAATAAGCATTGACCGTCGATCTGCAGATTAGATCGGCGGCGGAAAGTGAATCGGGGATCGACGATAAGGGGGAACAAACAAATGCACCCGATGAAACTTGCGATGCGATTGAGCGCGGGCCGTTTGATCGGCTTACGATCAACAGTCGAGATTGTTTCAACTAACGCGCAGGTGGAAACCCTTTAAAACATAGGAAGACCCAACATTTAATATAAAACAAAGGTTTTATGGTATGGGCGGGATGTATATATATATGAAATGGTTTAGGCGCCAGACTGCGGGGCCTTGGTCTATATGGAACATGATGGGCCCGGGGCGTATATAACAAAGGGCTAATCGCAATCGGAGCCTCGGGCTCGGGCTTTTCAATCTACCCATTGGATCTTTGCGATGCGATTAAGGGCTTCGGGACTTCAACACTTGGTCCCGGGGTGTAGGTTGTATGGAGTGAAGCGGAGGGGGCGGGGTTTATATATGTGTGACCCAATCGCATCGGAAATTTTGATGCAGGTCTTTACAATCAACCCGTTGTGGATTTCTCCGATGCGATTGTGCGATCGGGTCTTTTTAATATAACCATTTTTTATTTGAAAATCATTGTGTGGGCGCGTTAGATCAAAACTTTGGATAAAAGGGTTTTTTGTATTTATAAAGGAAAAAATGGGTCGGGAATGGATTTTTTCAATGTTTTAAGTGCCAAAGGTGGGCCCACGGGTTATATGGAAAAATAACATGATCGGGGTTTATAAACACGAGACTTAATCGCATCGGAGTTTTTGTAATGGAGAAAAGACTTGCGCACTTGGATGTTTGTGATGCGATAAGCGCTGTGAGGGTTTAGCGCTTGGTTCCAGCCCCAAAGCGTATGGTGGGGAAGTGGTTAAGATTTAGCCCAAGGGGGCTTAAGTCCATAGTAATAAAAACTTGTTTTTTATGAAAATTTTCAGAGTTTTCAATGGATTTGGGGGTTTCAGTATAGTTTAAAAATGAGTTTTAAACTATGTAAAGAGAATTTTCATGAATGGGAGAAGGGGAGTCATGAAAAATAGAGGAATTTTATGGAGAAAAAGGGGAGAAAATGGAGGTTAGTTTTGAGTGGAGGAAAGGGGAAAATGATGATTTTGTAGCAGTATTTTCACTTATGGAAACAACAAAAATTCTGAGTATAAAATAGGAACAGTAGTGAATATTTGGATAGAGGCATGAGGCCTTCAAGAGTCTTCAAGGGCCAACAATTTTTAGCAATAAAATTTGTTCCTTAAAGGCTCCAAAAAGTTTTAGCCACCTTTTTCTATAACAAATTTTATAGGTGACTAACATAATTGATGGCACCAAAATTAATATTGTTTTTGGGAATGAAAATGGGCTTAACAATTTATCGGTGTCTGGTGATTCTCAATTTATCATCAAATAAGTAAAAAATTAATAGATATGCCAAAATGTGTTTGTAAACTCTTTCTTGGAATAGTTCTAAAGTTTAAGAGTACTTTTCAACTATCTTGCTCTTGTGTGTAGAGAGAAATATATAAATTGATAGTTTATCCAAAGCTATAATTTCTATGAGGCATGATTAATGGGTAATAGTAGAAAATAGGAATTGGACATTTCATAATATTATCATGTTCCATTTCCTTTGTAGGTGAGATATTTAATTTTTCTAGTCAAAGATTACCTTTTAGAAATTTCAAATATACCAATATTCTATTTATAGATATTAAAGTTATATTTCCAATATAAAAATGATATCGGTTATCTTAATAAGCGAAAATCTCCCCTTAATTTTTTTTTTTTTAAACATGAATGAGTACATTCTACTAGGCATAATCGATACTTCGTAGAAATGGATTCCACTATTCAACCATTAGTAAAACAATTTCATAAATGCCACATGGGTCAACATGTCTTCGGAGACTTGAACGCACGCTACTTGGGACACAGAGAGTGAACCATATCACTTGAGCTAAGTTCTTTTCGCAATTTTTTCCTTAATTTGATAACGCTGAAAAAGAGAAATTTCATATATATATATATATATATATATATATATATATATATATATATATATTCCTTTCAAACTTTAAAATATCCTTAATAAATGTATTCAAAAAATAAAATAATGAGAAAAATATAATTACGCCAATAAACATAACTATTTAAACTTTTAAATGTGGCCTTGTTGATTTTTTGAAAAAAAAATAAATGTATGGTTTTAATTTGATTTGGATGGAATATCCATAGTCATATAACACCATTAACAACAGAGATTAATTTTTCTATCTTCATATTTTTCATTACTCTAATAATAAATTAAAAATTTTAATATATTACTCTTAATGCTTATTATTTTGTTCGGATCATTCTTTTGTTTCCAGTCGTTTTAATTATTTTAAAGGTAGTATTGGGTTGTGGCAATTTGTTTCCAACATGCAAGATTAATTTGGATAGGCCGTAACGGTTTCTTTCTAGCATGCAAGGTTAATTCAGGTCGAGGGTTGCAATGGTTTCTTTCCAACATGCAAGGTTAACTTGAAACCATAGTACAACTTACAAAGCCCTAATTATTGACCTTCTACAATCTCTTCGTCGGTATTCATGACATCAACATATACATTCGAGATCCTCTTTCATATTTGGTTTAACAATGGCACTTGTACTTGTGAACTACGAAGTGTGAAGGTATTTTGTTAACATACTTCTACTAATCAATATATTTAGATGATAACCTCAAAATATTTAACTATCACTCAATCCTCTAGCCCAAGTTCATTACAATTTCTGTGTTTATACAGTGAAAACAGGCATCGAGTGCCATGTTTTGACCATAAATTTTATGTGAGCTTATTAAATTATTCGCTATATTATTTTCTTGATTGGGGTTTTTTAACGTAGGGTTTATATTTATAGGGATTATAATATTCTTCTTAGGGTTTATAATATTGGTTTTTATAATGTTAACATTTTATAATATTAATATATTAATCTTAGCGCTTGTATTCCTAGGGTTTATAATATTAACTTTAGGGTTTATAAAATGAATATTAGGGTTTATAATATTTACCCTAGGGTTTAATATTTATCCTAGTGTTTATATATCAAAATTATGGTTTAATATATTAATCTTAGGGTTTATAATATTTATCATAATGTTACACGTCATTTTGTAACCATTAAGAAAATGACCTCTAATCTAGATCTCTCGTTATTCGATGAAGTGTTCCAAATCAATCCCTAAAATTTTGGAATCAAATCACTCCCAAAGAAAAAAATAATCTTGATTTATCTTGCTTAAAAACCTATTTTCAAGCATTGTCACACATTTCCTAGTCACTACCTACGCAAACACAATTTCAGTCATTAATCCTTGCACAAAATGTTTCTTTCTTCTCCATTGAAAGTTGTGACAACCTATTAACGTAGGTAAAAATAAAAATCAATTTCTAGAAGCTTGATTGGGGGAATATTTCCCAACTAGAAGGCCTCAAACTCCTACCAACTTAGGCCTCATCCCTTGACTTATGGATCAAAATCCCTCTTTTGTGGAACCCTAATCCCTCTCTTTATGGATCTCATCCCTTGAGAAGACAATCCCAAACCTCTTCTTCCTGGACTATATATTCAATACAGACCAAAGGAAAAGGATGTACTTTTTGATGTAAACTTATATTGTCAAATTGAGGCCGGAAAATTGTCACTTAAGGGAGGATTGGAAATTATTGGAAAGAGGCTTGCAACATCAAAGCTAAGGTTATATTTCTCCTTTTCATTCAAATATAATACAAAAAAGTGTTTCTTTCTCACTATATTTTTCAATGAAGCTGATGTATGTTGTTTTTACTTCCATTTTTCCATTGATAATGATATTACGTACTAGTTTCCTTGATCACTAGTATGAATTTTATTGAGTCTTTTATGTGTCATACGCCTTTGATCCTTTGGTATTATTATGTTTTCAGGTCTGGATTATGAGCTATATCAAAACATAATGAGGATATTCATTAGAAATTTCGTTTGAAAGGGATGGATTTCATATTCCAATACTTTTTCTTATGATTCAATAAAGATGAATCTAAGGAAATATTTATGACTTTTGTTTATTTGTTACTAAATTCATCTACTGAATCTAGGGACATCTTGTCTTGTACACAAGACAATATTTGTTCGCTTAATATATAGGGTTTATAATATTAATCTTACAATTAATAATATTGGTCTTGGGGTTTAATATTAATATTAAAATTTATAATCCTAGGGTTTAATATTAGTATTAATATAATATTAATATAAGGTTTACTATACTAATATATAATATTAATCTAAGGTTTATTATATTAGTATATAATATAAATCTAGGGTTTAATATGAATCTTTGGGTTTATAATCGCAGGGTTTAATATATTAAACTTAGGGTTTATAGTCTTAGGCTTTATAATACTAAGTTTTATAATGTTGGGATTTATAACTTTTGGTTTAATATTAGGGTTTAATATTGGAACATTTGAATGGTATAGAAATTTATTCAACGTCGCATTGTGAGAAATATTGTCCTAATGTGACAATCAATCATATAATCATTATCGCAATGTTTCATTACATTGCAATTTATTCAGCGTCTCATTGCGACATACAAAATTGGGGTTTAATATTAGGGTCTATAATATTGGGTTTATAATATTAGCATTTAATATTGTAATTTAATATTATAGTTTATAGTATTAATCGTAGGGTTTATAATCTCAGGGCTTATAAGATTAATTATACAATTTATAATATTAAACTTAGGGTTTATAATATTAATCTTAAGATTTGTAATATTAATCCTAGGGTTTACTATATTAAACTTAGTGCTTAATATATTAATCTTAAGGTTTACAATCTTAAAGTCTATAATCCTAGGGTTTAATATATTATACTTAAGGTTTAATATATTAAGCTTAGGGCTTATAATATTTGGTCTAATATTGACATTGGAATGGTACAAAATTCTATCTAACGTCGCAATGTGACAATCATTGTCACAATATTACATTACATTGAAATTTATTGAATTTCCCATTAAATTTTTTTAAAAATAGGGTTTAATATTAATCTTATGGTTTATAATATTAATCTTCGGGTTTATAATATTAATCTTAGGGTTTATAATAAAATCATCGGTTGATATTATTAATCTTAGGAATTATAACCACAGGGTTTAATATATTAAACTTAGGGTTTATTGTATTAATCTTATGCTTTATAGTCTCAGACTTTATAATATCAATCTTAGGATTTATAATATTGAGTTTATAATGTTAGGGTTTATAACATTTGGTTTAATACTAGGGTTTAATATTGCAATGTTCGAATGGTACACAAATCTGTCCAACATTGCAGTGTGACAAACATTGTCTCATTGGAATAATCAGTATGACAATAATTGTCGCAATGTTACATTGCAATTTATTCAACGTCGCTTTGTGACATCACAAAAATGGGCTTTAATTTTAGGACCTATAATATTGGGTTTATGATATTAATTTTTAATATTGGGTTTAAAATATTAGGGTTTAGAGTATTAATCCTAGGGTTTATAATATTATTCATACTATTTATAATATTAATCTTAGGGTTTATAATCATAGATTTTCATATATTAAACTTAGGTTTTAATATATTAATCTTAGGGTTTATAATATTAATGTTAGGATTTAATATATTAAAATTAAGGTATATAATATGGGGTTTTATAATGCTAGAGTTTATAACATTTGGTTTAATATTAGGGTTTAACACTGTGACGTTTGAATGGTACAAAAATATATCCATTATTACATTGTGACAAACATTGTCTCAATGAGACAATCAATTTGACAATAATTGTCACATTGTTACATTACATGCAATTTATTCAATGTTGCATTGCGACATACACAATTGGGGTTTTAATATTAGGATTTACAATATTGGGTTTATGATATTAGGGTTGAATATTAGGTTTCTAATATCAGATTTATAATATTAAGGTTTATAGTATTAATTCTAGGGTTTATAATTTATTCATACCGCTTATAATATTAATCTTAAGGTTTTTATTCCTATGTTTTACTATATTAAACTCAAGGTTAAATTTATTAATCCTAGGTTTTGTAATATTAACTCTAGGGTTTCTAATATTAGTCTTAGAGTTTAATATTAATATTAAGGTCTATAATATTAACCTCGACGTTTAAAATCATAGGTTTTACAATCATATGGTTTATAATATTTATCCTAGGGTTTAATATCCATCCTAAGGTTTACAATATTATTCTTAGGGTTTATAATAGAAATGTTAGGATTTAATGTAGTAAATGCAAACGCTGTGAAAAATAGATATCATTTTTATTTTTTTGGGGATCAAACTGCGTTAAGAAAGTCATTCAACTATGACCATTTCCATGAGAGGTAGTCATAACTGACTAATTTCTCATGATTTTGAATAGTCCACTTAGCACTTATTGGATCGGGTGATACTTAGAGGGGTGAAGAAGTGGGATTGAAACTAGTGAAATGAATCAAATAGCATCAATCATCACTTTCGTGGCTTTCACCCGATAACTAGGAATTCTCAGGTGGTCACCCATCTCAGAACTCCTCTGGCTCAAGCGCGCTTAACTGTGGAGTTTTCCCCACAATCAAGCCCACTTAGCTTGCTACCCCATTTTGAAAATTATTGCCACAATATTGCTAATCATAATCTTTATAATATTTATTCTAGAATTTATAATATTAATGTTAGCATTTATAATATAAATCACATGGTTTATAATTCTAAAGTTTAATTTTAATCATAGACTTTAATATATTAAACTTAGAGTTTGTTATATTTTTATTAGGGTTTATATTATTAATCCTAAGATTTATAATATTAATTTTAGATATATAATATTAAGATTAAGATTGATAATATTAATTCTAAGATTTATAATAAAAAAGTTTATAATCTTAGAGTTTTTAATATTAATCTTATAATTTATAATATTAATCGTAGGGTTTATAATTATAATCATATATATTATAGTTATGATATAATAATATTAATTATTATAATTAGTATTGTAATTGTAATATAATAATATTAAGTTTTAAGAATTTATATTATTATTATATTATGATTAAGATTATAAACCCTAATATGTATGATAATATATTAAAGTTTATAATATTAATCTCATAATTTTGTTTATATTAAATTCTAAAATTAATACTATAATAATAATAAATTATAATAATATTTTCTTGTATATTATATATGTATATAAATTATATTTAGTAATATGGTTGTGTATATAATTGTTATACACCACATTTATTACTTAATTAATATAATTATACTAGTTTTATATATATATATATATATATATATATATATATATATATATATATATATATATATATATATATATATATATATATATATATATATATATATCATTTAAAAAAAAAAATTCCTTACTACTTTATTATAAAGAACTAGTTGTTAATCTTCTTAACACTTGAAATATATATATATATATATATATATATAATTTCAAAAAAAACCTCATTATAAAAGCCTAATTACTCTAATGGTTAATCTTATAACATTTGAAATTTCATATACATATATATATATATATATAAACTAGTTACGCACCTCATTATAAAGAACTAGTTGATAATCATTTTTTAATGGAAAAATTGTAATAACTCATGATCTTGGGTAATGTGTCTTTGAATTTTTTTTTGCTTCTTTAAGTTTATTTGAGGATGGAGTTGTCTATTAAGGTGGATGAAATGAATTGTTAATACTTAAGAAATTTTGTAAAAGAGTTTTTGAATCATATTTTTGATAGTGAAAATAGATTCAACGCCATCAAAAACTTCTAGGACACCCAAAATCATGATATTTGATAGCTATAACCTACATTTACAAGAAATTTAAAAATCCCTACCCAATTTTATTAAAATCTTGGCGAAATTTCCATGATTTTCAATAAAAAAAAAAACTAATTAGACTATGGCTTTGCGGATGATTGCCATACTAGTTTTATGCTTAAATCTATACAGTTTAATCTTTCCAAATTATTTTATTAATAAGAATTTAATTATATACAGATTAATTTTTCCAAATTATTTTATTAATAATAATTTAATTATATAAATTAAATAACTCGATTTAAATTTTGAATTATTTTATTATATTCGTTTAATTATATAAATTAAATAGTTAAATTTTTATAAATTAAAATATAAACCATAAATTGAGTTTACGCAAATTCAAAAATTTAAATTTTAAATTTGAAAGTGAGATAAATGCATGATTAGAGAACTTTTAATAATAGAAATCCTGATCTATAGGGTTACGGGCATCCATAGGGATACCAGAAATATCACACGTGACGCCTTGAGTGGCCAACTCCAAGTATTAAGGATCTCATAGGACCGTTGAAATGAAATCCAACGGCTTCCATTAATTAGTATAACAATGACGTTTTAGTTCAAAGTCAAACTTCCACTTAGCAAACGGCAGTTGCAGCTCCAACTGTTGGACAAGTCTTATAAAACTATGGATGACGGGACGGGTATTATAAAACCATGGATATGTATAATATTTTCAGCGTTCCTGGATATGTCCGTCGATATTCAAATCAATAAACTGTGGGCCTCGGTGGCTGCATAGGGTGAATCAAATGGCGGACCTCTTTGTTGTGCCCACGTGAACACTGTTTATTGGTTAAAAGTGTTAGTTGTGTTTTCCCTTGTCCGCCACCTTGCACAACAATGGATAAGAGTGAGCTAATAAGTCCATCATCTCAATTTTTAAATAGTTTTTCAACAAATTAAAGTTCGGTTTTATGTAAGTTTAAATGATTTTTGATGACACGAGTTGTTCAAAACTATTTATTATTAACTAATACATTTATTTTTAATGAAAAAATTTCATTAAAGAAGAAATTTAAAATTTTAGAAATAGAAAAATAATTTATTAAAAATCATTTTAGATTTTTCTTAACTTCAAAACTATCAAGTTTTGAGAGGGGTCAAATTTTTTTGGTGTAAATCTCTTTTTGAGTGCAAAACTTAAGGAAATGTTTGTACCTCGAGAGATTTGATCTCTCTCGGCGCTTGATAGATCCGAAGTTGAGATGGATCTAAGCTAGTTTCAGTCATGTGCGGCCATAGAAAATTTATGGATAATATGAGCAACATATGATTAATTTTATCAATAATATGTAAATACATCTAATATTTACGTTGTAAAGCGTCCTTATTTGAAAACAAGTTTCCTAAACTGCCACGTGTATCATTACTCACCATTGATTTTGATGTTAGACGATTAAAATAATGTCAACCTTAGGATTAAATACTGTTATTAAATACTGTTATTATTAATTAGTTACAGAGGAAAGCAATTTTAGAAAAGTGTTTCGTAGTACTGGACGCAGAGCCGAGCAGAGCCTATAATGCAAACGCTGAAAATGCCCCGCCTGGTTCGAGAAAGAAATGAGGTCTGCGACATAAGGAAGCAAGAGCCCATCTCCTCCTTTTCCAAAGAAACAACGCCCACGATGGAAGAGGGTTGACACAGTCCTCACATTTCCCTCGTCCAAGAGAGTGCAGGGATTCCACTCCCTTCTCATCATCATGCCTCTGCTGATCCCAATCACAATCCCACAGCCTCCCATTTGGCTTCAGGGTTCTCTCATTACAAGAGAAAAAGTAGAGTCGATCATCGGTATCAGAGGCCCAATGCTAAGGCTAAAGAAGCACCATCGTCGTCCTCTGTTTCTGTGTGGGTTAGGGTTTCTGATAAGCCCCCAAATTCTTCTTCTGACAAAATCATTTGCTCTAAAGACCTGGGAGTGTCTGCTACTTCCCAAGAAAAAGCATTCCACACCATTCGCCGTAGAAGCAGCAATACTGCCAAGCTTCTCACATGGAAATGGATGGATATTGATGAAGAAGAGCTCCATCATATTTGGGGTGAGTGGGAAATTCCCATAAAGCTTGCCTCTACCTACCCTGAAAAAAGGACAGACCCTCAACATAAGAGTGTGGGCTCACTAGATCATTTGGGTAATTTTTTTTTCTCATTTAGGTCATTGTTTTCGTTGCAGGTCTGTATCCTGATAGCTGTAGGAACCAATGGGGAGACTAATTTCAATACTATATCGTTGGTCTCCTGTGTGTAAAATTTTCCAAAGAATAGAGGACCTATTGTGGGGATTCTTGGAGGGTTTACTAGTCTCTGTGGAGCGATACTTACACAATATCATGCTACTTTATTTGCACCAAATCAAGCAGCCTTTATCTTCATGGTGGCAATTGGTCCTTTTATGCTTACCATTGCCATGATGTTCATTTTAAGACCTATTGAAGGTTGTCAGGAAAGCAGTCCTTCAGACAATACTAATTTCAACTTTGTTTATGGCATTTGTCTGTTGTTGGCAGCATACTTGTTGGGGGTGATGCTTGTACAAGACTTTGTTGAGATCAAGCACTCCGTGAGTTGGATATTCACAGTTATTTTTCTCGACATCTTGACTTCACCCTTGGCTCTGGCCCTGATTTATACCTTCAAGAGTCCCTGCCCTCCTTTAGATCTTCCTTTTCCTGTTAAACAAACTAGTCTGGAAGCTCCCTTGTTGGGAAATTATGAAAATACAAACAATCCTGAGCATGATAGTTGTTTATAGAACCAGGATTTTCTACAAAAATCTCTATGGAAAGAACTTGAATTTAGGAGAGGGATCTTTCAGGAAGGAGAAATATTTGCCGCAAGAAGCTTCATCTAGTGACCTGAGATACCGTTTTTCAAAGAATGGGTAGCCTATTTTAAGCCCTAGCTTTCTTAGCTAAGGTCATGCAAGGTCTTACTTAGGCTTGAAGGGTTGAATTCGAAATTACTAGACATGCTCAATTGAAGGTCGAGTTTTTGACCCTTTCATTTACCTATCTTTCTTTCTCATCATTTGGAGTTTTATGAGTTTATTGTTGGCGCCTGATGGAGGGCCTTAAATGCTACAATTTGTTTGTTGGGGAAGGAGTGTTTAGTTCAAACTGTCCTAGAATCGTCATCACCAATGCTGGATTGTGAATTGTTGGCAAGTTTGGAAGTGAGGAATTGGCCATGTGTCTTTGTTGTAGAACCTGGTTGTGTATTTATATATCAGACACCCATATAGTAGTTGTACCTACTATCAATAAGTTTGTTTCAAGGAGCTGAAGAGAAAGCATTCCAAGTTTTAGCTCCTAGTTGTATTACATATGATATTTCTCACAACTTGGTACTTCTTATTTACGAAATAGAAAGCACTGTACTGATGAATTTTCCAGGCAGAGAGATTATTGAAATTTTTGTACCATTTTTCTGGGCTATTTATATGTAAGTTGTTTCTCCAATAAATATTGGTAGTTAAGATATGTTGAAATATCCATTTTTCACTTGATTCTGTTAATGTTGGTCTTTTAGATTAAAGTCAAGTGAGTTTAACTGAAAAAATTGCTCAGTTCAAGTCTCTTTAAGTAGTTCTTGTGGTGTTATAAGAAAATTATTTTCCCAATTCCCGTGGTGCTTAAGAAACTTATTTTCCCTTGCTCTAATTTAATATGCTGTAGTAAATGTACTAGAATCTAATTTAATTTGTTTTTTTTGTAGTATATATGTTGTAATTTAATCTGACATATCACACTCTTCCTTTTTCTGTAATAAATTATACTTTAATCTGACATATCACTCTCTGTCGTTTTTTGTAGTAAGTGTTTTATAATTTCATCTGACATATCAATCTATGCCTTCTGCCTTATGTGGGTAGTTGGAGATTTGATTTTGATTTTTTTTTAAAACATGTCTACAGGCAAAAGGTTTTGAGTAGCCTTATCATAGATTTTATTATTTATTTAGAATACCATACTTTATATAGGTTTGATTGCTTGTGTGAGGAGGTTTGGTATCCTGGATCTACTCCCTATGCTTTCTGTTTAATTCACAACACTTTCAAGTTTGTATTAAAATTGACTTACACTTTTTTCAAGTTTTTACTAATATTACCTCTTTGCTTTTAACCCCAAGCTCTCTTTGCAGTAAAGCTAAGTAAAGGCTTATGGAGGCTTTGGCTTTTGGTCCTATTGGATTACTTATTTTCATCAAAGTATTACAAAATGTAGCAATTTATCCTATTGAGACAGACATTGGTTTCTGTTTTCAAAAAGTTCTATTAAAATTGGCTTACATCTCTTTCATATATCAACTAAAATGGGATATTTGCTTTTAATCCAAGGTCACTTTGCATTTAATCCAAGATCCCTTTGCAGTATCTATTTTTAAAAAGTTCTATTAAAATTGGCTTACATCTCTTTCATATATCAACTAAAATGGGCTCTTTTCTTTTAAATTTTAATCCAAGGTCACTTTGCATTTAATCCAAGATCCCTTTGTAGTTAAACTAAGTAAGGGATTATGGAGATTTGACTTCAGGTCCTATTGATTTACTTTATTTTCATATAAGATGGATAAGAAAATGAGCAATTGATTTATTGAGACATACACCTTTCTGTTTTTTCTCATTGCCATGCAGTTACCAGAGCATCGTTTTGTTTAAATTCAGTGACCTTGCCATCAATGCAATGCATTTTCAAAATCTTAATCTGGATAAAGAACCACAATTTCTTTTGAAATAGATGAAATATATTATTAATTTATTAATATTAACATAGATTCATTTTTCCCGGATGCGGGTGTTGAGGTGGTGGATTAAGTTGATGGGACTTTGGGTAGGCAAGTGGCTTGGACACTTGGCCACCCAAGCCATCGCCATGCGTGAACCTCTCCAACACGTTGTTGTCATCAAGGCTGCATTTAAGCTGAACGAAGGCCGAGAACTAGCCATTATTCTCACCTGCGCCTCCGTAAGGATTTCTCTGCATCAGCACTCTGATCACATTTATGGGCTAATTAAGCTAGGTGTGCATCGAGGTAATTATGCCTTGGTTTTTAGGATGGATGAAGGTAGAGGAAATTCAGTCGCTCCTCCTCTGCTATAGAGCTTCTACTCCCCTACTGCTGTGAGACCCTGTGCTCGCACTGCAACGGGAAGACGGTGTCTTATATCATGCTGCATTGAGCTGGGAAATGGGCTTCACCTTTCTCAAAATAGCCTCCGCAATCAGAACACTGCCACCTTGGATCTCCTATTCACTCCGTTCACTCCTTGCTCTGATTCCCCGCATCTTCAACTGCCAAACTCTAAGCAAGACACCATGCCAAGACTGCACCACCACATGAGGTGTAGAAGGGGCAACACCAAAAGCCGTCCTTAGCATGCCCCCTCCTCTTCCAATTCTAATTCCTCATCTCCCTCCTCTAAATATTCTGTTGGCAGGTAACCGAACACAAGAAGTGGAAGGGGGAGATCCCTCTCTTCCAGTTTTAGGATGGATTCTCCCACCCCTGCCACTCCAGCTACCCTCACTCCAAATATGCCCCAAACAGCTCAATTCTACTTCAACTGCTCCCTGAATCGCCCCCGTATCATTGCATCCATCTTAGTTGTGTTCAAGGAGGAACCACAATTGGCTGACACCAGCGCGCATTCGAGAGGGAATAATACAGAGATGGCTCAGGATGTGAATGAGAAGAAGCGGTAGAAGGATATGCACAAAGAGAAAGCTTCTAGTGATAAGGAGAAGGATCTCCGCGGGTATGGACGCTCCAAGTAGAGCGCAACCTCTAGTGCGGACAAGCCAAATGAGGACGACGACATGGAGGCCTACAGGTGCCTCATCACTGAAGAACCACCTCCTCACCATGATATTTAATCATTCAAAATGTGTTTGGTTTTTTTTTTTCGAGGCCTAACTCTATGGGATAGATATTGAATTTTTAGCAATGTTATCAAGTATTTTTTGTCTGACAGTCTATAATCTGTGCAAAGAACAGTGGAATCCAAGGCTGATACCCCTACATGGGCAACACATTAGCACAATGTCTGGACTAGTTTCCCCTAGTGGGCAGTCAATTTTCAGTTTCTTTTTCTGAACATGCCACATTTTTTGGGCAAAGCTAAGGCTTCGGCCACGATGTATATTACTCTTACTCTATAATAGATTTAAACTAATTTAGAAAAAAAACATAGATTCATTTTGATTTTGAATTTTATTAAACCTGGAGAAGATTAAAAACATGTATGCTGAATTATTAAAAAGGAAGAAGGTAACTTCAGAGTTGAGTATAAATAAAAAATTGAAAGTTCCAAGTTGAGTTGAATTTATGTTTTTTTAATCTATACCCATTGGTTTTTGAATCAGCGATCTTCATATAATAATTTTTTTAACACAAGAAGTGTTTTAACAATGCACGCTATCATTCACCATTCTAAGTCTGTTCCAGTTTCGACTCTATTTGGATCAAAAGAGATCCATCATTTGTTGGAAGAGCTCATCAGAGGAGCAAAAGAAATCAAATAAATCGAGATGTGCCTTTCACTGGCCTAAATACAACAAGAAATCAATTTCATGGGTGCGGGACTATGTCTTTGTGTATTATAAATATTAGGCCTGATGGTACAGTGCTAAATTTTTCTGCAGCCATGGATAGTGGACAGGAAAAAAATAACGACCTGGTAACTAGGTCCAATGACGGTCTTAAATCAAGAGTCATGGATATATGTCACAATAATTCAAATGATATTTATAGCACTGCAACTTTGGATATTCTGATAGTGAACCTGCGGAAACTGCAACTTGACCTCCATAACTTAGAAAGGAGGGATGAAAGACCAAGGAGTGGACTTGAGAATAAAATAGATGGGTATTGTGTTCCAGAGCAAAAGATCAGAGAGTTCCATATCACAATTCCCAAGCTTAAATAAGAGAATAAGATCCCTCAAAATAGGAGAATTGGCGAATCAGGTCAGATAATGAATTCACAGCAACATATTGTCGATTCCCAAACTGTTGGATACACTGATTTAGAATCCCATGTTGATTCAAAACTTATGCCAAAGGAATTTTCTGAAAGTAATAATGTTTTCCAGAAAGAAAACTTTAAGATTGAAGAAGAAATACAAGATGAGATCAACAAAGACCAAAAGTTTTAGAGGGAAATTGACGATTTGCAAAAAAAGTTGATTTTCTTAGAAGAAGAGAGCATAGCTCTCAAAACAGATTCTTAAAGTCCTCTTAAGAATAATGATGGGGCCAAAAGCTTATTATGTGACATGGAAAATAATTTTTTGGGAAGAACCTATAATTTATTGATGGAAAATGAGGATTTGAGAAATAATGATTCTAGTAAGACTGATTCAATGCAAGAGAAAATTACCCTTTTGTAAATGGAACTACAAGCTAAAACTGAGCTTGTTGAGATCCAACATAAACAAATTGGGGATCTCCTACAAGCACTCGTAAAATTCAACTCTGAAAACGCCAGATTAACAATAGAGCATCACAAATATTTGGAAGACCAATGTGATGCTAATTATTTGCAGGCAGAGCTTGTACATGCACAAGAAGTAAAGAAGAAGCTTCAAAAAGAGTTGTTCACTCTCTGTAGTTGTAGTTATCCCGCATGATTCATGTGAGAGCATTTCCTCTGTACTACTCTTTCCTACTTTCATGGTTCATGTGAAATCATTTCCTCTATACTACTCTTTCCTATGTTACTACTTTGCAATGTTTCCTTTGCAACATATGGTGCAATTGCTAGTAATATAATCGTTTTAAATATGCTAAAATGTCTGAGATTCGAGTCATTTTAATTTTAAATTTACTTAGTTACCTAAGTTTGTTGAGATGATAAATATTGTAAAATAACTTTAATGATGAAAATTTATGAACTAAAAACTTTGAATGCAAAGTGACAATGCAACGTTATTGAATGATAGAAAATGTGAATAATAACAATGTAGTCAATTACAAATAGTCGTCATTGTGATCAATCACAAACTATTTTTTTCTACTATTCTTATTGCACCCCTTCTCAATTTTTTCATATTTTCATATCGATTATATGAAAATGAAAATTGTAATCGTAAACCATTATACCTTGTCTCTCTTGCTCTCCAATATTAATAGGTTTAATTACTATAACACAAAAATCAATGTACATTGTCAATAACTTTTTATGGTTACTTTGAAATCAATGGACATTATTAATCCAGTGACTTTAAAAGTAATATACCATCATACATCCAATTACATGAAATCATAAATCAACATATACATTGAAATAAATGCATATAATACAAGAAATCAAATGAGATTAGAAAACGACATCTACACTGAAATCAATGCATCTAATGCAAGTAATCAAATAGGATTAGAAATCAACATCTACACTGAAATCAATGAATCTAGTGCAAACAATCAAATAGGATTATAAATCACCATCTACAATGAATTCAATGCATTTAGTGCAAGAAATCAAATAGGATTAGAAATCATCTACATTGAAATCAATGCATCTAGTGTAAGCAATCAAATATAATTATAAATCAACATATACATTGAAATTAATGCATCTAGTGCAAGCAATCAAATAGGATTAGAAATCACCATCTACACTAAAATAAATGCATTTAGTGCAGGAAATCAAATAGGATTAGAAATCATCTACCTTGAAATCAATGCATCTAGTGCAAGTAATCAAATATCATTAGGAATCAACATCTACACTAAAATCAATGCATATAGTGCAAGAAATCAAATAGAATTAGAAATCACCTTTTACACTGAAATCAATGCATCTAGTGCACGAAATATTCTTCCCTTTCTCCCCCCTCCATCTATATATATATATATATAATATATATATATATATATATATATATATATATCCCTTTATCTCTCCTTCTTTATCTCTTTATCTCACCCACCCAAACACACACGGGCTCTCACTACTTATTTATCAATCTCTTTGTCCCTCCCTCCTTGTCTCCATCTATATCTCTATCTCCCTCTGTCTCTCTATATCAACCCAAAAAATACACTCTCTTTCTCAAATATATATGTCTATCACTCCCTCCTCTTCTCCCCCCTCTCTCTATTCCACTTCCCTCTCTCTTCCCCTTTCGTCCCTCTCCCCCACTTCTATCTCTCTTCCCTCCGGCTATCATCTCCCTCTTTATCCATCTTCCTTAACACTCCCTCCTCCCCCCCCCCTTCTCTCTCTCTCCACATTTCAATCTCTATGTATTTATTCTTGCCTCCCTCTCTCCCCCCTCCATCTCCACCTATCTTCACTCTCTCTCTTCCTTTCTCTCCCACCTCTCTCTCTCTCTCTCTCTTCACCTTCCAACTTTGTTACTATGTGCCTCTATCTCTCTCCTTCTCTCCTCCCTTCTCTCCATCTCTCATTGTTTGTCTCTTTATCTCACCCCCAAACATACATAGTCTCACTCCATCTCTCCCTTGCTCACTCTCTCTCTCTGCACTACTCACTCTCTATGTATTTTTTCTTCCCTCCCTCTCTCCCCATCCAAATCCATCTCTTTATCCATCCCTCTCTCCCATTCTAACTCCGTCTCTCTATAAATCCATCTCTCCTCCTATCTCTATCCATCTCTCCTCCTCTCTTTCAAGTCCCCTCTCTTTTCCTTCCTCTCTCTCAATTTCTCTCATACCTCCCTCTCTCTTCCCCCATCGCTTGCTATTTCTCTCTCTCTCTCTCTCTCTTACAATCCTCTCTCTTCCCCCATCACTTTCGTCCTATCTCTCAATCCCTCTCTCTCATCATTCCTCTCTCTCCCTTTCTCTCCCTCCCCCTCTATTCCCCTTGCTCTCTCTCTCTCTCTCTCTCTCTCTCTCTCTGCCCTCAAATCCTCTCTCTTCCCCCATCACTATATCTCTCTCTCCAACTATGTTAATATATCCATCCCTTTCTCCTTCTATGTCCTTCTCTCCCCCATTGTCTCCATCACTCCTTCTATGTCTCTTTATCTCACCCCTAAACATACACACTCTCTCTCCACTTCTCACTCTCTATGTCTTTCTTCTTCCCTCTCTCTTTGCCCCTCCAACTCCATCTCTATATCCCTCCCTCTCTCATTCTCCTCTCATCCTTACTCTCCCTCCCTCTCCTCTCATCCTTACTCCCTCTCCCTTTCTCTCCTACCTCCCTCTCCTTCCCCCCTTATTGCTCTCTCTCTGTCTCTCTAATCCTCTCTCCTTACCCCTCCCTCTTTCCTTCTCTCTCTCCAACCTCCATCTTTATGTCTCCATCTCCCTCTCTTACCCTTCTCTACCTCTCTCACTCCTCTCTCTCTCTCTCCCTCTTCATTCCTCCCCTCCCCTCTCCTTCAATTTATCTTCATCTCTCCCTTGTCACTTCCCCTATTTCTCCACATCTATCATATGTGTTTTTTATTCCCTCCCATATATATCTAGAGTTATATATATATATATCATGATATATTAATATATATTATAATATAAGAAATTTAATATTGTATTAATCCAAAGTTATTAAATTTAATAATATTAATATGAATATTGGATTTAATAATAATAATAATATTATTATTATTAATATGGATATTAATGTTAGGGTTAATAAAGTTTTTTTTGCATGGTATTAATAACCATTTGGGGGATGGTATTGATCCATAAGGTTAGTATATAATTAGATGTTGGTTTATAATCCTATGAGATATATTTTATTTATTTACCTTACCTCTTTATGCCTCTTTTATATTTGTTATTTACCATACCTCTTTTATAAATACAGTATTTGGCCCATGGTATTTGTCCCATGGTATTAATAATAATTTTTCCCATGTTATTTGGCCCATACGCTTCACCTAAATAAAACCTCTTTTTTGAGTTTTTGTAAATATAAAAAGAGGTTTTATTTATTTACCATACCTCTAGTTTATTTATATTTATATTTATTTACCATACTTCTTGGGTAAGTATAAAAAGAGGTTTTAATTATTTACAATACCTCTAGTTTATTTATATTTTTATTTATTTACCATACCTCCTGGGTAAGTATAAAAAGAGGTTTTATTTATTTACAATACCTCTGGTTATTTATATTTACACCGATAGGCGTAGCCCCCTATCGGAAATAACATCTTTTGTGATTATGCTAATTAATCTTTTTGATCTGATGGTCTAGATTGAAAGAAGCCGGTATATTCTCGTCATCGCCACTCAATCAATGGATCAAATCTACCCCACTAACTTTCTTGCATATCTAAAACATGTGATTAAACCATACTTAAATTAAAAATTTACAAATATTGATTAAAAAATTACTATACCATTTATTAATTGCCACCTATCAAGATTAACAACTAGAAGGCAACTGAAATATTAAATCTTCTCCAAGTGTTGAAATCGTTCTACAATGTGTCCCATGCCTTTCACACGAGCCATAGTGGCAGCAAGCGGTGCGTGTTGAAATCGTTGTGCAACGTGTCCCATGCCTTTGACATGAGCCATAGTGGCGGCAAGCGGTGTGATTCGGGAAGTGGAAGGTTCGACCAACGAACACACAAGAAACGTTTCTTTCGCTTTCGCAAATCTTTACTTTTCTTTATCATATTTTAATGCGTGGCTTTTTCTTTATCATGAAATGGTGCTTGATTTTTGCAATCTGATGGCCTCTGGGAAGAGCGATCGCTTGCGGTTAAAAATATGCTGCGGGAAAATCAAAACGCCATAGCAAACGATATTGGGCAGAGAATTGTGAAGTGCGCGCCCAACACATCTTGTTCACCATCGGTGTCCCCCATTCCTGGGCAGGCTGCAAGCTTTGATTGAACTGGAAATGCGTCCTCCGGGGCGTGCCCTCTGTATTTTAACTAGATTCGCCAGGACTTGAAGCCCTAGGCACACACTGGAATTTCGTTGGACATGCTTGAAGCTGCAAAGAAATCGGTGACTTTTAGGCTTACGATTGTTAATGGCAGGATGTATGTTGAACGGTGCAAAAAGTCTTTTCAGACCAGAGATATATTTACCTTTTGGGGATTTTCCCAGTGACTGAAATTTTATCCGAGAAAGCTTCCGGACCTGGACTTGATGTTTAATTGTAATGACAAGCCCGTCATCCGTCGTGCAGGATATAAGGATCCGGCCAAGCCACCTCCAGCTCTCTTTCATTATTGCGGCAGCGAAGAGACATTCGATATTGTTTTTCCATATTGGTCCTTTTGGGGATGGTAAGTTCTTGATAAATATAAAATATTCCTCTAAACCCAATTAAAGGTCAGTCTTAGCGTATTCAGTTTATGTTAATAAATTTTAGATTTCAGGAACTGTTTTATTAAATGAAATAAATCTGCAATCAACATATTTTAGGGATCTACAATGGACATATACCAGTAATTTGACATATTTCAGTTTTATATTAAGTTTATGTCTATTTGAAATTGCAGTAACTGTTTTATGATAGTTATATACATAAAATCTGCTATCGCTATAGTTATATAACAGTAATTCAACATATTTCAGTTACCATCAATTTTACTCATATTACTCATAATTATAAGATATACAGAATTTGCAATCACATAAAAAAAATACCCTTCACAAATTTTTTGGGGCAAAATTTCCACCCTCCAACCATTATTTTCTATTTTCAAGGTTTTGGGTTGACTCACAGAGGAGTTCATTTCAAACATTTATTTTCCCTGAGAATTCGGCCACCCATTAAAGATAAAGCTATCCACTATGTTTATTTATTTAGAGTTTTAGGTGATCAAAACTTTGATGTCACTTTCTCATTCCACATATTTATTTTTTAAATTGAGAATTCGGCCACACAATTGTGGATAAAGTTATATCCGAGGCACATCATTAAAATATTGTGTAATAGATTATTGTTAATAAAGGTTAAATATAATTTTTTATAACACTTTAAGTTAGTTTATTACGTAATAATTATTTTATATTATAGTTATTTTAATTAAAAATTATTATTATAAACCAAATAAAATACATATTAATTTATAAGGGAGATAATTTATGTATATTTATTTCAATTTTAAATATAATTTTAGTGATGTATTTTTTTTTTCAAAATAATTTTTTCATTTACAATAAATTGGAAATTATTTTAATTAGGTTTTTTTTATATATATATAAATATGGGCACATGTTCATATTTTCAAACTTAAATAATAATAAATGTGAATAATAATTTCTATTTTCTCAACTTTTAAGTGTTTAATAATGTTCATATTTTTAAACTTATATAATAATAAAGATATCTGTATTATTTATTTATTTTATCAAAAAATTTATAGATATAAATAATAAAGATATAATTTTAATCTGTATTATTTATTTATTTATTTTATTTTATTTTATTTATTTTTATTCAAGATGTCGTATAAAAAATTCAAATTCATACAATCAAATATTGTTTAAAATCTGTTGGGTAATGGTTTTCCCTTGGGTTCACCAATTCCTTTGGTTTATAATATTAAACCCTTGGGTTTATTAGTTCTTTTGGTTTATAATAGGAATAACCCCTTCGGTTAATTATTACTGTTTATTAATTTCTTCAACTTGAGTATTTTTTTTTTAAATTTTATTGATCCTTCACCTTATTCGTCCCTTAGGTTACTAATATTTTTCCCTTGGGTTCACCAATTCCTTTGATTTATAATATTAAACCCTTGGGTTATTAGTTCTTTTGGTTTATACTATGAATAGTACGTTGGGTTAATTATTAGTGTTTACTAATTTCTTTAGCCATAGTCGATTTATGTCATCCATGATCAAATGTCACATTCTGACAAATATTCTCTCAATATGAAAATCACCCATGGCCAACCATAGTCATAGTTGGTCAACGTTGCATTGTGACAACAATTGTCTCAATGTTTAAATCAATTCCCTTGGGTTCACCAATTCCTTTGGTTTATAATATTAAACCCTTGGGTTTATTAGTTCTTTTGGTTTATAATATGAAAAATCGATCAATTTCATATATGATCAAATGTGACATTCTGATAAATATTGTCTCAATATCATTGTGACAACAATTATCTCAATGTTTAAGTCAATTCCCTTGGGTTCACCAATTCCTTTGGTTTATAATTTGTTGGGTAATGGTTTCCCCTTGGGTTCGCCAATTCCTTTGGTTTATAATATTAAACTCTTGGGTTTATTAGTTCATTTGGTTTATAATATGAATAATCGATCAATGTCATCCATGATCAAATGTCACATTCTGACAAACATTGTCTCAATATGAAAATCACCCATGGCCAACCATGGTCATAGTTGGTCCAACGTTGCATTATGACAACAATTGTATCAATGTTTAAATCAATTCCCTTGGGTTCACTAATTCCTTTGGTTTATAATTTTTTGGGTAATGTTTTTCCCTTCCTTTGGTTTATAATATTAAACCCTTGGTTTTATTGGTTCTTTTGGTTTATAATATGAATAATCGATCAATGTCATCCATGATCAATGTTGCATTCTGACAAATATTGTTTCAATATGAAAATCACCCATGGCCAACCATGGTCATAGTTGGTCGAACGTTGCATTGTGACAACAATTGTCTCAATGTTTAAATCAATTCCTTTGGGTTCACCAATTTCTTTGGTTTATAATATTAAACCCTTGGGTTTATTAGATCTTTTGGTTTATAATATGAATAATCGATCAATGTCATCCATGATCAAATGTCACATTCTAACAAATATTGTCTCAATATGAAAATCACCCATGGCCAACCATTGTCATAGTTGGTCCAACATCGCATTGTGACAACAATTGTCTCAATGTTTAAATCAATTCCCTTGGGTTCACCAATTCCCTTGGTTTATAATATTAAACCATTGGGTTTATTAAATATTTTGGTTTATAATATGAATAATCGATCAATGTCATCCATGATCAAATGTCGCATTCTAACAAATATTGTCTCAATATGAAAATCACCCATGGCCAACCATGGTCATAGTTGGTCCAACGTCGCATTGTGAGAACAATTGTCTCAATGTTTAAATCAATTCCCTTGGGTTTACCAATTCCTGTGGTTTATAATTTTTTGGGTAATGGTTTTCCCTTGGGTTCACCAAGTCCTTTGGTTTATAATATTAAACCCTTGGGTTTAATAGTTCTTTTGGTTTATAATATGAATAATCGATCAATTCCATCCATGATCAAATGTCACATTCTGACAAATATTGTCTCAATATGAAAATCACCCATGGACAACCATGGTCATAGTTGGTCCAACGTCGCATTGTGACAACAATGCGTCTCAATGTTTAAATAAATTCCCTTGGGTTCACCAATTCCTTTTGTTTATAATTTCTTGGGTAATGTTTTTCCCTTGGATTCACCAATTCCTTTGGTTTATAATATTAAACCCTTGGGTTTATTAGTTCTTTCGGTTTATAATATGAATAATCGATCAATGTCATCCATGATCAAATGTCACATTTTGACAAATATTGTCTCAATATGAAAATTACCCATGGCCAACCATGGTCATAGTTGGTCCAACGTCGCATTGTGACAACTATTGTCTCAATGTTTAAATCAATTCCCTTGGGTTCACCAATTCCTTCCATTTATAATTTGTTGGGTAATGGTTTTCCCTTGGGTTCACCAATTCCTTTCGTTTATAATATTAAACCCTTGGGTTTATTAGTTCTTTTGGTTTATAATATGAATAATCGATCAATGTCATCCATGATCAAATGTCAGATTCTGACAAATATTGTCTCAATATGAAAATCACCCATGGCCAACCATGGTCATAGTTGTCCCAACGTCGCATTGTGACAACAATTGTCTCAATTTTTAAATCATTCCCTTGGGTTCACTAATTCATTTGTCTTATAATATTAAACCCTTGGGTTTATTAGTTCTTTTGGTTTATAATATGAATAATCGATCAATGCCATCCATGATCAAATGTCACATTCTGACAAATATTGTCTCAATATGAAAATCACCCATGGCCAACCATGGTCATAGTTGGTCCAACGTCGCATTGTGAAAACAATGCGTCTCAATGTTTAAATCAATTCCCTTTGGTTCACCAATTCCTTTGTTTATAATATTAAACCCTTGGGTTTATTAGTTCTTTTGGTTTATAATATGAATAATCGATCAATGTCATCCATGATCAAATGTCACATTCTGACAAATATTGTCTCAATATGAAAATCACCCATGGCCAACCATGGTCATAGTTGGTCCAACGTCGCATTGTGAGAACAATTGTCTCAATGTTTAAATCAATTCCCTTGGGTTCACCAATTCCCGTGGTTTATAATTTGTTGGGTAATGGTTTTCCCTTGGGTTCTCCAATTCCTTTGCTTTATAATATTAAACCCTTGGGTTTATTAGTTATTCTGGTTTATAATATGAATAATCAATCAATGCCATCCATGATCAAATGTCACATTCTGACAAATATTGTTTCAATATGAAAATCACCCATGGCCAACCATGGTCATAGTTGGTCCAACGTCGCATTGTGACAACAATGCGTCTCAATGTTTGTCACAAATTCAGCAGGTTCTGATTCCTTTGGTTTATAATTTGTTGGGTAATGGTTTTCCCTTGGGTTCACCAATTCCTTTGGTTTATAATATTAAACCCTTGGGTTTATTAGTTCTTTCGTTTATAATATGAAAAATAATCGATCAATGTCATCCATGATCAAATGACACATTATGACAAACATTGTCTCAATATGAAAATCACCCATGGCCAACCATGGTCATAGTTGGTCCAACGTCGCATTGTGACGACAATTGTCTCAATGTTTAAATCAATTCCCTTGGGTTCACCAATTCCTTTTGGTTTATAATTTTTTGGGTAATGGTTGTCCCTTGGGTTCACCAATTCCTTTGGTTTATAATATTAAACCCTTGGGTTTATTAGTTCTTTTCGTTTATAATATGAATAATCGATCAATGTCATCCATGATCAAATGTCACATTCTGACAAATATTGTCTCAATATGAAAATCACCCATGGCCAACCATGGTCATGCTTGGTCCAACGTCGCATTGTGACAACAATTGTCTCAATGTTTAAATGAATTCCCTTGGGTTCACCAATTCCTTTGGTTTATAATTTGTTGGGTAATGGTTTTCCCTTGGGTTCACCAATTCCTTTGGTTTATAATATTAAACGCTTGGGTTTATTAGTTCTTTTGGTTTATAATATAAATAATCGATCAATGTCATCCATGATCAAATGTCACATTCTGACAAACATTGTCTCAATATGAAAATCACCCATGGCCAACCATGGTCATAGTTGGTCGAACGTCGCATTCTGACAACAATTGTCTCAATTTTTAAATCAATTCCCTTGGGTTCACCAATTCCTTTGGTTTATAATTTGTTGGGTAATGGTTTTCCCTTGGGTTCACCAATTCCTTTGGTTTATAATATTAAACCCTTGGGTTTATTAGCTCTTTTGGTTTATAATATGAATAATCGATCAATGTCATCCATCATCAAATTGTCTGAATATGAAATCAGCCATGGCCAACCATGGTCATACTTGGTCCAACGTCGCATTGTGACAACAATTGTCTCAATGTTTAAATGAATTCCCTTGGGTTCACCAATTCCTTTGGTTTATAATTTGTTGGGTAATGGTTTTCCCTTGAGTTCACCAATTCCTTTGGTTTATAATATTAAACCCTTGGGTTTATTAGTTCTTTTGGTTTATAATATAAATAATCGATCAATGTCATCCATGATCAAATGTCACATTCTGACAAACATTGTCTCAATATCAAAATCACCCATGGCCAACCATGGTCATAGTTGGTCAAACGTCGCATTGTGACAACAATTGTCTCAATGTTTAAATCAATTCCCTTGGGTTCACCAATTCCTTTTGGTTTATAATTTGTTGGGTAATGGTTTTCCCTTGGGTTCAACAATTACTTTGGTTTATAATATTAAACCCTTGGTTTTATTAGTGCTTTTGGTTTATAATATGGATAATCGATCAATGTCATCCATGATCAAATGTCACATTATGAAAAATATTGTCTCAATATGAAAATCACCCGTGACCACCATGGTCATAGTTAGTCAACGTCGCATTGTGACAACAATTGTCTCAATGTTTAAATCAATTCCTTGGGTTCACCAATTCCTTTGGTTTATAATTTTGGGTAATGGTTTTCCTTGGGTTCACCAATTCCTTTTCTTTATAATATTAATCCCTTGGGTTTTATTAGTTCTTTTGGTTTATAATATGAATAATCGATCAATGTCATGCATGATGCGAATGACACATATTGACAAACATTGTCTCAATATGAAAATCACCGATGGCCAACCATGGTCATAGTTGGTGACGTCGCATTGTGACAACAATTGTCTCAATGTTTAAATCAATTCCCTTGGGTTCACCAATTCCTTTTGGTTTATAATTTGTTGGGTAATGGTTGTCCTTGGGTTCACCAGTTCCTTTAGTTTATAATATTAAACCCTTGGGTTTTTTAGTTATTTTGGTTTATAATATGAATAATCGATCAATGTCATCCATGATCAAATGTCACATTCTGACAAATATTGTCTCAATATGAAAATCACCCATGGCCAACCCTGGTCATAGTTGGTCCAACGTCGCATTGTGACAACAATTGTCTCAATGTTTAAATCAATTACCTTGGGTTCACTAATTGCTTTGGTTTATAATTTGTTGGGTAATGGTTTTCCCTTGGGTTCACCAATTCCTTTGGTTTATAATATAAAACTCTTAGGTTTTATTAATCTCTATTGTTTTTAATATTGCCCTTAGCCTTATTGATCCCTTAGGTTTTTAATATTTATCCCTTGGATTCACTGATTCCTTTGGTTTATAATATTAAACCCTTGGGTTTATTAGTTCTTTTGGTTTATAATGTTAATCACACATTCGGTTTATTACTCTCTTGAGTTTAAAATACTAATTCTCAGGGTTTGTTAATTTCTTAGATTTTTCAATTTAAAATATTAATTCTTAGGGTTTATTAATCTTTATTGTTTATAATATTCATCCGTTAGGTTTATAATATTTATCCCTTAGGTTCGCTGATTCCTTTGCTTTATAATATTAAACCCTTGGGTCTATTAGTTCTTTTGGTTTATAATGTTAATAATCTCGTTGGTTGATTAATATCTTATGTTTAAAATACTGATTCTTATGGATTATTAATTTATTAGGTTTTTTAGTTTAAAATATCAATTCTTACGGTTTATTAATCTATTATGTTTTTAATATTGATCCCTTCTGTTTATAATATTTATCCCTTGGGTTCACCAATTCCTTTGGTTTATAATATTTAAACCTTTGGTTTATGATGACATTGGGTTTGTATTATTAATTATCCCTTTGGTTTATTAATATCTTCACTTTAAAATATTAATTGTTACGGTTTATTAATCTCTTAGGTTTTTTGTTTTTAAATAGTGTTTCATATGCTTTATTACTCTCTTGAGTTTAATATATTAATTCTTAAAGTTTATTACTTTCTTATGTTTTTGGGTTTAATATTATTAATATATTAATATATATTATTAATAAATATTCTAATATTTATTAATAATATTATAATATTATTAATATATATTATTAACAATATAACCAACTATGATATAATATATTAATATTAATATATTATTAGTTCTTTTGGTTTATTAATAATATAACCATCTAAGATATTAATATATTAAAAAATATTAAAATATTATTTATTATTAATATTATTATTATATTAATAAATATTATATATATTTCAAGTTAATATATAGTATGTATATAGTTAACATTATTAATATATCAATCAATATTATTAATATATATAAAATATTTTTGTGATTTTAATCATAATTAATATGTTAATATATATTCTTATTAATATATAATATATATATTTCAAGTTAATATAATAAAATTATTATATATAATATTTATTTATTGATATATAAATTAATGTGATGGGTAGTGGATATAGGCCTATCAGTGTATATCAACCACATTAGTAAATATAATGTGGTTGTGCTAGTTTTATTTATTAATGATATCTTTTTTTGAGTGTTCCCAAACTTCTTGATATTTCAAATTTATATTGTCAAAATTTATTTTTAATGATTTTTATTGTTTATTAATATGGTTATGTATGTCATTGCTTAAGCTAACATTATTTAGATTTTATTTTTTAATTTTTCCTGCCAACATACTTACACATAGGGTTCATACTGTGCTATAAAATGAGTCTATCAGCGCAATGAATTGGATTTCTCTGCCATATTACTTAAAGAGATTAATTAATGAATTTTATTTGCAAAACCTAAAATATTATTAGAGAAGTAGATTGTGTAGATGGTGTTGAGGGTTAGAATTATGGTCGATCAAAATCAAATAAAACATAAATAACATGTCAATTATTTTGACTATATTTACAACCAAAATAAATTTCTCTTCTTTTATGAGTGTATAATATTTCTATGTTTTTGGATGAGTCCACTGATACTCAAATCAATAAATAGTGGGATCTAGTGGCTACTGACATAAAATCAAATGGCGGGGCTTTTTGTTGTGGCCATGTGAATACCAACTATTGGTTCAAAGTGTAGTTCAACTTTTCCTTCTCCACCGCAACAATGGATGAGATAATAATTCAATAACCTCATTTAAAAAAAAAAAAACTGAAGTGTTTGAAGCATGTAGCTTGGAGGAAGACCATGAAAACTGGTGTCATTGGTTATTACATGTTGGCTTATAAGCCAGAACTTACAAAACAAAAAATAGTCAAAAATATAATTCATATAAATCCATATTATGGCGGTGGATTTGGAGAGAAGACTAGACGAGGAGAAAAGAGAGCATCATGCTTGTGCATGTGAAATTATGTGTGTTCCACCTTCGCTTCTAGGGAGCGGAGGTGGTCATTTGTTCGTTTGTGGTGCCGACATAGACATTCCACTAAGTCTAGTATCTCGTTCTGCATGTGTTGAAGATCATTAATATAAGATACCAATTCATTTATATCAACATGCCTCTACTCCCTCAAAGTGTCAACATTGAGCTGAATATTGGTCGATTGGAAAACAATAGATTCCAAGGAGGAAGGGGCCTCCATCTGACTCAGGGAGCGTGCTGGTGACAAAGCCACAACCTCTCCCGAATCACAATTGATAATAGTTTCTGTGTTGGAGCTTGGTTCCTCGTCATGTTGTCGTCGTGCCACCTATGGACCTCCTCCTCCCGTGCACACACATCCCCTCTACTAGGGCATTAGACCACCACTGTAACCACAATCCACCCCCAAGAGGATGGCATTCCACCTGAATAGAAAGACGAACCTAAAGGGACAATAATAAAATTGAATAAGATTTACACAAAGGTCGTTGCTAAGGTTGTTACGAGCCTTATCCAAACGAGACTGAGGCGTTGTTCTGAGTACCAACCAAGCACCCGCGAGGGAGACATTGGTAGTAAAAGAGTAGAGTGTCGTAGCCAGATCCAATGAGTCTAGTGAAGTCGGTCGTGCCTAGAGCTCGCAGGCTTTCAAAGTATCTCTTGCAATATATCTAACAATTTCCTCCTTTCAAAGATATCCCCACGACCAAACCAGAAGAGGGCATAAGTCACTAGTAGAAAATGATGAAATTAATGACTAGGTGATTAAAAAATTTAGTCACCGCAATGATTTCAAGTGAATTACTACTAAATTTGAGCAATTTTAAGTGACTGAACTAAAAATGACTAACTTAAATGACGAATTTAGTCTAGGGACAAAATATACGACTAGATAATAAGTGACTAAACTAAAAACGACTAACTTAAATGACTAATTGTGTCACTCTCAATTTATGTTAGTCATTTTTAATTGATTCTGAGGCATCTTTAGGTCTCGATTTGATATGTATGATCCATGTATATATGATATCTCCAATGTGTATTATTTTGATTGTGATCACTTGAGCATTTTATTGTAATTCTTGATGGTTTGGCTATATGTTCTAAGTTGAGTTATTCCATGGCGTTTCATAACTTTACTCATATAAGTGTGTCATCTTGATGGTTTGGGTATATACTTGGTGACTTCATTAGGTGCTACACATCAATCTTATTGTACCCTTTATTTTCCTTATTAAAATTTTATCCCATGTCTCTCTTAACAACACATGTAGAGGTCTTCTAAACTATGGTTAGCTTTTAATAGGGTATTTTTGAGCTCTATGTGAAGTTCCCTGAAAATAATGGACTACCTAAAACTACTTCAGTTTATTACTAACATTATTCATAGATTTGAAGATATTTTCTACCTCTTCAAGAATTAGTGGATATTTAAGTTATGTGTAAATATCATGTCCCATTTCCCTCCTTATATGAACATACTTGCATGTATTCTATCATTTTTATTAATAAACTTATGCCAAAATTATCACTCATAGACGTTCATCATTACATATAATCTATATGTCAACCAACCTCCTTTTACTTAAATGAAAAATAAAATAAAATAACAAACACAAACTTAAGAGAAATGGGAACAACATAAGGGACAACCTAAGTTCCCATAGCAATGCCCTCATAAAAATTTACTACCTATTAAAATCTAATTTAATAAAATTCTAACATCTAAAATTGACCTATTAAAATATATTTTCCCGCAATTTCCCCATACCTTTTTCCTTTCCCGGGTTGTTGGGAGGGAGTTTGATACTCCTCTGGTCATCGTTTTCCTATTGTGAGAATAGGTTTTGATCAAATTTTGAGATAAGGTTTTGAAAATAAAGAATGGGTACAAGGAGGCGTGGTAGTGGAGCCATAAATGGGAAATGTCTCCAAAGAATGTTTTGCAGTGGGAGCCATACCTGGCATTTGAAATTCTTTTTCTCATTTTGAGAATACTGGTTTTTCTTTTTCCAAAGGTCTTATTATAGGTCAAATTGTGCTCGTTAAGGCGTATTTGGCATGTAAATGTGGCACTCCTGAGTGAAAATACACCACTTATTTTGAAGTATGTCCTACACATGCTCAACTTGAATAGAATTTGGTGTTGTTTAAATTTTTTGAAGATAGGAAACTTTTAGGAAGGTGCTAAGAATGCAAGAGTATGGGAATCTCTAGCCTCTGTTTCTCTTGGTAATGGCACAATGCATAGACCAGGGTCCTTGGAGGCAAATAAGGTCAGAGGTTACAGATTTCATATACAAAATAAATAGGGACAAAAGAGGTAGCTTTATTTCAACACTAGAACAATGTTCGTCGATCAAATAGCTATTGCACTTAGCATGATAATTTGTACTTTTTTGACAGTATATAAGACTCATCTGTCTGTATATTTGCTGCCTTTTTTGAATTAGAACTTGGCAAGTCAAATATGGGAATTGAAGGTTTGATTTTTCTTCCATCATGGATGTTTAATAAGATCCTATGCCAATAATTATTATTGATTTTCCTTCTCTAATTGCAGATTGTTGGATTGTTTTCAAGAAAATTTTGAATGTTGTGCTTGCATTCGAAAATATTTTTCCTTCTTAGGAGACATGTATATTTTTTAATATAAAATCATATTTTCATTTTCCAGTTTCTTTCTAAAACAATTTATAAAATATTATTGGAAAAGTACAATAATGTGTGGCAGTGGCTCGACAAAGAGAGAAAATGAAATGTAAGAAGATGGGGCTTCATCGTGGGGTAACTTCAGGGGAGTGTGTAATCAGGTGAGGAAAAATGGGAATATTTTACGTGGGCGCGGAGGGGGTTCTGGTCAGAGCTTATTTGTAAAGGGTGGAGCTTTAGTTGAGTAGTTGCCTTTTGTGCATGCCAAGACGTGGTAGGAGGAGCATGTTGCGGTTTGTTGATATAGATAAACCCAATGTTTATACTCCCAGAAGGGATTAAAGGCATGGGCTAAGAGGCACTCCCAACCAAATGGATGTTAGAAAGAAGTTAAAAAAAGTTTTTGCCCATACTTATCATATTTTGGATGCCACAACTGTGCCTTCTCCTTTCGATTTGGGTGATGACATCAACTCCAATACAAAATGCATCTCATGTGATTAGTCTCAGGAGATTATACATTCAACAGTTGAAGTGCAAGTTACAACAAGTAATTGTCCATTCATTGTTCTTCCACCCACAGAAACTCATGTTGCAGTCTTTCTTGACAAAAATACTAGTAAAGGGTCTGTCTTACAATCTAGTATTTACAATAAAAGGGTTAAAAGGTGGGAACTCAAGAAGGGGTAAAAGGAGACATGAGTGGCTTGACGAGAAAATGAAATGCAAGGATGGAGCTTCGTCATGCGGTAGCTGCGGGGATATCGCAATCGGGTGAGGGAAAATAGGAATCATTTACGTGGGCGCGGAGGAGGTTTTGGTCAGAGCTTATTTGTAGAGGGTGGAGCTTTAGTTGAGTAGATGCCTTCGTGCATGCCAAGATGTGGTAGGAGGAGCATGTTGCGGTCTATTGATATAGATAAACCCAATGTTTCTACTCCCAGAAGAGGTCGAACGCATGGGCTAAGAGGCACTCCCAACCAAATGGATATTAGATAGAAGTTAAAAAAAGATTTTGCCTATAATTATCATATTGAGGATGCCACAACTATTTCTTCTCCTTTCAATTTGGGTGATGATATCAACTCCAATACAAAATGCATCTCCTATGATTGGTCTCAGGAGATTATACATTCAACAACTGAAGTGCAAGTTACAACAAGTAATTGTATGTTCACTGTCCTTCCTCCCACAGAAACTCATGTTGCGGTATTTCTTGACAAAAATCCTAGTAAAGGGCCTATCTTAGAATCTAGTATTTACAATAAAATCACAGATATTGAATTAAGTGGAGAAAGTAGGTTTGGATTAGGATACTGTGTAGAGAAGACAGTAATTAATGCAGCAACAGATGACCTAAATGAACCTGGCATAGAACATGAAGGTGGACCAAGTTACAAAGCTCAGGAAATGCCTACTAAAATGAAGAAACAGATAATTCAACAAAAAAATCAGAAGCAGCCCAAGAGAAAAAAAGGAGAATAATGCAGATAAACATAAATATAAATGATTTTTGGTGATTGGAGGTATGAAAATTTATATTGATGATGTTTCAATTTCAAATGAGGACGATAGTAGAATGTTGGAATAGGACACGAAGGATAGTGCAGAAAGACATGGGCAATCTAATAATGAAATCGTCAGTATATTGAAAGCTACAAGTGCAAAAATTTCTTCCACCAACTTGTCTGAGTTATTTGATAGTTCACAGCAGGATGAAATTATGTATTCCTCATATAGATGAGGAAACAACAAAATATTATTTTGAAGGAATAGGTAGCATTTTTTATGATTTACAAGATTATTTCTGGTTGATGGAAAGAGGTGCTGAAGAAATGATGGATAAGTAATGAAGAGGACACAATGGATTCTGAAAGAAGTTATGAATAAAGTTTTGAGGATCTTGATGATGGAAAAGCTACGTATGGAATTACACCCTCAAAAAGTAGTTCACAGAAAGGACGGTCTAGAAATCCTATCAGAAATGAAGACTCTGATATTAATCTGGAGCAGCTCAGGGAAGCTATCCCATTAAGTGAAGAGGCTGGCAACAATTCAACAACAGATGCTCACGGACATTCTAAAAATGGGTTTCAAAAAGGTCATGTAGATGGGACACATTCAGCTAATAATAATCATGATAATGTTGAACAAGGTTTTGAGAATATTTTTCTTTCAAAGGATTTCATAGCCCCTTCAAATAAAAAGAAGGTTAAGTCTATGCAGCTTCCTCAGGGTTGGTCGGGTAACAAATATAAGAGGATCCTAGGTAACTTTTGGATTGCTTCGAAACTTGAATGTTACTATAATTCTTTCCTTTTAGAAGTTATATTATGCTATTTTGGAATGTCCATGTCTATCCTGTATCTTCTGATGGAGAAAGAGGTATCTTGCGGATAATCTTGTCTTTAGTAAGTTAATGGTAGACATTTCAAGGTGCTACACCATTGTTCTAATTTAAATTTCATCTTAAATATTATGCTAGAAAAATCTATAATATAATCTGATTTTAATTTTGTTTTGTTGTCACTTAGTTTTCATGAAATTTGTTTGAAGCATAGTCATAAGTTTCAAGGTAGTTTTAGTTTTCTCAGCTAAAATTCAATAGAAATCATGGGATGCCTTGAACCTAAAAGTTTCACCATAAATATAATAAAAATGAAAGAAAATATGAAAGACTAGTTTATTGTGTTGATACTTACAAAGAATTCAATGAATGAATAAAAACAAAGAACATTAGAGTGAAGCTAAATACTGACATCAGCGAGTTCAGATTCCAACATTTTAATTTGTTAAGTTATCAAGGGTATGTAGTGAGGTAAGAAGACATGATTATCACTACAGATATCAACACCAATGGTTTAAGTTGATGTTGCAAATATATTTATTGGCAAGATATCAACCGGGGGGTGGGTCATAAGCTTGTGTTATCGGAAATATTGACAAATATTGGTAGGCTTCAAAAAATACAATGTGTATGTGCAAAGTAATAACAACTTATAATAAGAAGATTGTTGTTATAATTTCAAATACAATTTTGAAATTACCGTGATATTGATAGAACTCATAGAAATATTAGGATGTTGGAAATGATTGTAATTTATTGCGATATTTTTGATGTATCGATAAATTTCACTAAATTGAACTGTATGAACCTATTTGATTAGAAAAATAGAATAGTTATAATTTTTTCTTATCCCTTGTTTACCAAGAAATATATTGATATTTGAGTCAATTGGGTTTGAGTTTGTGCTTGTTTTATGAGCGAAAATTGTAGTAAACTTTCTATGGTTTCTCATACTTTTCACGAAACCAACACATACATGGAAATATTGAGCATGACTTTGCACAAAGAAGTAATTGGCACAAGTGTCTTTGGTAAGGTGACTACTAATTATAACGGTCATTCTCTTGTAGGGCTAAGTAACCCTTAGTGTATGCCTAGCCCATATTATGTAATTGGGAGTTCAACTTAATTTTTTCACTACTGAGCATGATGATAATATTTCTTCTAGGTTAATTATAATGAAGTCATCTTATTCCAGGGCTAACTAACCCTTAACATATGCCTAATGCATTTAACAGAACATTGGGAGTTCAAAAATAATTTCATCACTACCAAGTATGATGTTATTTCTTCTAGGTTGGAAATGCTCCATATTGGGAGGGACCATAAAAGTTCTCCATTTGAATTTATTTTCCCCAAATCACCTTTAGTGATGGATATTGAAGCATTTGCAATTTTTGGCATAAACAAGAAGGCAAGAGCTAAAAGTATGGCAAGTTGGAAATTTTTTTATTGTCATGGCAGGAAACGAAAGAGGCAACATAGCTCCATCATTTGGGTCGAGAAAAATTATTAAGTTAGACTACTTCCACTAATGTAATTGCAGCTTGGCCATCATAAGTTTCAACATGTCAGAGGTACCAATTCAACTAACCAAATGGAAAAACCCTTATAATATCTCCCTAAGCTGCCAGTGCTGATAAAACTAGAAGGATGTCAATGACCCTCACAGATATTGCATGTCATATTTTTCCAATAGAAGGAGCATTATAATGCAACTTATTAGTAGATTGTACCAAAAATTTTGTAGGCATTATATTCAACTGATCTGGAAAAGCATTCCAAAACCTGTTTATTTCAAGTTTCAACTAGTATTACTTTGATCATTCCTCTCAAAATGGTTACAATAGAAAATATCCCTGCTTGAAAATGTTGCACTCGAATTGGTGTTTACCTGTGAGTAGCTTTTGGCATATTTTAAAACAACTAAGATTGATTTACAGGTTAGTTAATCTTCTTGATTTTTAATCTATCTACCATTTCTAGGACCAAATTTAGAGCTCTGTAGCTATGCATTTTTTGGAGGTCATGCTAGCTCTTTTCAATGTCTATTGGTTGAAGTATCTGGAATCTTGATTGAGCCTTCCCCATGTTTGATATAATTTTCATCAGTTGCTAGAGATGGAACATTAAAACCTAACATATGTTGAAAGGATTCTATAATAATTTTCCAATATTTTTGAGCTTTCAAAGCATCTCAAGTCCTCCAGTATCTAATCTGATTATTCTAATCCCTTGGATAATTGAACCCTTTTATTAATAATATCTTGACTAAGAACTAGGCTATCTTACTGAGAGGGTTTCCATCTCCAAGAATTATTGGTGGCCACAAGAGATCATGGTCATTAAATGAAATCCTTGATCGGGGGGTCACACTTCCAGACCAGCTTATGTGTAATGGCCTCCCATGCATTCCTTATGATTTTGGCCACAAATGTCCCTTTTATAATGATTGGATCAGGTGCGGTTAAAAGTGTCTATAGGGTTCGATTATTCCAAAGTTTGTGCCCAAGAGGGCATGAGCTTGAGTCCTAATGGTAATAATACCCATTTTCCCCTGTTCTTAGGCATACAACATAAAATCCAGTAGAGTCTATGGAAGCCCTTGACCCAATCATAATTAGCCCACAACAAATTCGCGAGAAACGTTTTGAGCTTGCAGTAAGCGTGTTTGGAAGGATCCTAATAAGGATTATTAAATATGCATGGAAGGAAAACACTTAGTGTAATTCTGAAAACAAACTATGATAACCCTCATTATGTAAGGGTTTTGTTAATTATCTACACCGATCTCTACTCCTTGATATTAGTGCCCTTGTGACAAAAATGACAACATAAGGTGATATTAATATGTCAATGGTAAAGATGTGAAGATGTATTTCTTTTATACCTTCAGATCAAGAAGAGATCAGTGAATTAATGTCTCTAGGAAAAACTATATCCTTGTTACGATCTCAGTAAATCTCCAGTTTGTCACCTTCAACATTATCATTATCAACACATATATGTTTACTCTCAGGTTGAATCAATTGAGCCAACCTGGGGAATCATTATTTGAAGAGGCAAGATCTATAATAAATCCATTTATCACATTGGAATGAAGGAAACCTTCAGGAATCAAGGAAATTTGTCATTTCACATCAACTTTTATCCTCTTTCAATATTGAATTTCCTCCATAGTGACTTACACTAGAACCTTACTGTAGCATCATTAAAGAAGAAGCCTTAAAGCTATATAACCTTTCTATTGATTACTGTGATTTAGAAGTTCAAATCTGTATTGCAAGGTCGAGATCCTTTGTATCTTATGCAGTGTAAACTGACCAAGAGGGAGTTGGTACTTTGATTCGACCTATTGTATTTTGTTGAAATATCAAGCCTACAGGTGGATTTGATTCAGGGGTAAGCTTCCATAAATTAATGACTCAACACAATTTATACATGAATAGAAAATGTTGAAGCAGCAACAACTCCAAAACATCAACTGAAACAACATGAGTCTCATGATGCATTTGATAGGTCTGAGCCTTTAAAACCAGTGATATATGATGGGCCAAAAAGGGTGCTTTTTGTGAACCTTGACACTTCAGTTAAAGGCAAAAGTATTGAGCTTCCAAATTCATGCATTACAGACACAAAATAAGCAACTCTATCCACCATGTGATGACCAACAAGTGCAGTTGGTGTCAAGGAGCTTGTTGAAGTAAGTTTTCGATGGTTGATAAGATGAAGTATGTGCTTAAGATATTTGTTTTTAAGGGCTATTTTGGGCTGCATTTATTTCCCTTGCAGGTCGTTGCTCCTACATGAAGGTTACAGGAGTCGATCATATTAATATGAAGCCTGCATGTTAATCTAGCTTGGACCACACCTACAACAAGGAGGAATGAAGTAAGAAGTGAATTATTTTTGAAGATACTCTTATGGGTTTGCTGTTATAAGTTAGGGTTGATATAATCCCTAACCAGTAGTGAAATTATTCTTAGATTCAAACTATCTTGGGAGTTTATTTTCAGCTAAAAAGGTCGCATTCATTGATCCAAGTTTGAGTCAATTTTGTAGCTGCCTTTACTATCATTGATCTTTGGTTAGGGCTGAAGACTGAAGTGGAAATTTAACTGAGCTATCTCCTTTGCATAAAATGGCATTTTCTGGTCTATTTTGAATAGGATTGTACTCTCTCTCCTTCTCTGTAAATTTAATATTTATAATAAATAAGATCTATCCAAGGTTTTCCCATCTTTGGGTTTTCCCCTGACTTGAGTTATATCCATGTGTAATCTTGTCTTGGCTTGTCTTCTGCATCTTATGTCTATGTTATTTTTTTAGTTACTGTCATGATGATAATGTATTATGCGATTGCTAATGGAAAATTGGGCTAATATGGATCTTTGAAGTAACCGTCCTATGAAAATAACATGTTAACTTAAAATTAATAGCTAGGAGAAGTGAAGCCCAAGCAAGAGTTAGATTGATCAGTCAAATAAATTTGGATGACATATCCTCTAAGGCTCATATGATACTATTTTGAGGCAGATTTCTCTCTATGGCGTATTCACTTCTCTATGTTTGTATGGCTTGGCTCAAAGGGTTATCTTCGCATGACAGTGGCACAATATCTTACCTTCACGAATGGCCTCATGATTATCTCTGTAGTCATAAATATCAGCTGAATGATGGAGCTTTCACATTATATAAATTTGTCATTGATAAGGTATGGTCACACTCTTATACACGAATTTTTGGAATGGTCAATTCAAATATTATATCTCATCTTCATACCTTCGCTCTATCTTTCAACGATCTCATCTTCGTCAAGGCTTAAAGCTTCATTATTCGGCCCTTCAAATTCAACAACTATCATTGTGGAAGTTATTCAAACATGATTACCTTGTTCTGCAACAAAAGTCCAGTGTTAAGATCATATTCAAAAAAGTGCTTCTATTCAATTCGGTTTCCCCACTCGAATATCAGCCTCAAGGATTAACGCCTTATATTTGTCATTTGATCTGCAATTCGTCATTAATAAGGTATATTTGGTGATGAATGAGTTTATGCTACAAATTTATATACAATTTCATTTATGTATGACATCTTGCTACAAGACAGTGATTCTCTGCAATACATGTATGATGGCCTTGTGCTCTCATCTATGGAATCACAATCACCTGGCATCATTCTGAAGTATTATAGCATTCAACCCTTTCCTATGATCAACAAGGTACTGTGATTGAGAAATGACTTTTATAATATGCACTTTTGATATATGTTCTTCCAACTTCATTTGATTTCATGTTCTCTCATCCCTGGAGTTTGGAAAACTGTACTATGTTTATCTGATATGATGTGTTTTCAATTATCCGATGTATGGGATGAAAATGGAAGACCATGCCATTCTTTCTGAATCTCATAGCAGACGTGAAGCACATTTAGAGCTTTAACAATTATAAAATTACATATAAATGACTGTTACGGTTTTTAGAGTTTCCCTATATATATAGTCTTGAAAACTATTGACTGCAGTAAGTCTCATCACATAGTATAATAAATAACAAATTAGAACTTCAATTTGAAGGCTGAACTAAAGACTGATATTGCACAAGAATAGAAAAATAAGAAAGTTAGATTAAAAAATCCTGATGTTAAAATCAACTAGAGGGTTTGAAATATTGAGTCAAGTTATATCTTTACAGGTTCATATCCTGCATACATACGATGATAAACTCTATAGCATGAAGTAGCCTTGCCCATTCTTTTTTTTTTCATTTGAAACCTTGGTGTACATTTGATATCCAAGGGTGTCATCGCTACTAATTATGGTTTCATAGGAATTGTTTTTCTAGAAGGCTCACCATCCTATGGTAGCTGACATATTCTCTATAATTTGATGAATAGATAGTAACATAAGACCACAATATTTGTTGTGGTTTCTGTATTTATGAGGATGACCTCGTTGCATTATACTGTCAATGAAAGTGAAGCATATCTATTGTAACAATGCCTCCATAACAAACTATGATAACCCTCATTCTGTAAGGGTTTTGTTAATGATATACACTGATCTCTACTCCTTGATATTAGTGCCCTTGTGACAAAATTGATAGCATAAGGTGATATAAATATGTCAATGGTAACGGTGTGAAGATGTATTTCTTTTATACCTTCAGATCATGAAGAGATCGGTGAATGTCTGCAGGAAAAATTGTATCCCTCTTATGATCTCAGTAAATCTCCAGTTTTTCACCTTCAACATTATCATAATCAACACACATATGTTTACTCTCAGGTTGAATCAATTTAGCCAACTAGAGGAATCATTATTTGCAGAGGCAATATCTATAATAAATCCTTTTATCACATTGGAATGAAGGAATTCTTCAGGCATCAAGGACATTTGTCATTTCACACCAAATTTTATCCTCTTTCAATCTTGAACTCCCTCCACAGTGACTTATGCTAGAACCCTACAGTAGCATCATTAATGAAGAAGCCTTAAAGGTATATAACCTTTCTGTTGATTACTGTGATTCAGAATTTCAAATCTATATTGCAAGCTCAATATCCTTTGTATCTTATGTAGTGTCAATTGACCAAGAGGGAGTTGGTGCTTTGATTCGACCTATTTTCTTTTGTTGAAAGATCAAGCCTATAGGTGGATTTTATTCAGGGGTAAGCTTCCATAAATTAATGACTCAGCAAAATTTGTACATGAATAACTATAATGTATACAGTGAAGAAGTTAATCCTTACTCTGTGCATTCAAATGTTGAAGCAGCAGCAACTCCAAAACATCAACTGAAACAACAGGAGTCTCATGATACGTTTGATATGTCTGAGCCTTTAAAACCTGTGATATCTTATGGGCCAAAAAGGGTGCATTTTGTGAACCTTGACTCTTCAATTAAAGGTGAAAGTATTGAGCATCCAAATTCATGCATTAGAGACACAAATAAGCAACTCTATCTAGCACGTGATGACCAACAAGTGCAGTTAGAATCAAGAAGCTTGTTGAAGCATGTTTTCGATGTTAAAAAGACATTCTTAAGAACTTTTACTAAAGATGAATCCATTCACAGTAAGCCCTACCCTTCACTCATAAGTGAACATATCAAAGAATTTTTTTTTATAAGGGGCCA
This sequence comes from Pinus albicaulis, assembly GCA_034641835.2. Taxonomy (NCBI): domain Eukaryota; kingdom Viridiplantae; phylum Streptophyta; class Pinopsida; order Pinales; family Pinaceae; genus Pinus; species Pinus albicaulis. Next base: position 545,242,454 of record CM076581.1, on the reverse strand, counting down.
ATTTTTAAGTTATGATCTTGCCTCGGGTTGTAGTGATACACTAAAGAGTGATTGTTATATTTATGATGTTGAAGTTAGTCTAAATATGTCATCTAATCCTATTGTTTCTGTGTCTATAGAGGCCTTTGAAAAGGTGGCCACTGATACTGGTTTGGAGAACTTGTCATCACATTTAAATTATCTTTCATTGAAAGAAAATCAAGGAAGTGAAAATTTGAGTAATTTAGGGCAATCATTTACCATTCATCAATAGAACTCGAAGCAGGCAGGTCTACCTAGTGCAATAAAAGATGAAGTTCATAATCATTAAGAGGTATATGCTACCAAACCAAGTCTAACTTCTATAGAAAAAATACCAATCACCATGGATCAAAACGAAATGTTGTATAAGTTCTATAATATTACTGAATTAATTTAGGATTTAATCTTATCCATACATCTAATGATTGAGATACACTAATGCCCTTAAAAAATCAATTTCTATACCAATTATGCCCTTAAAAAAAGCAATCTAAAAGGCCATGACTATTCTACTGCATACAGTTTTTGTTAGGACATGGATTAGAAAGAGGTTTTACTTGCTAAAGTTGATGTTGTACATTATGATGGGGATACTTGTTTGTCTTTTGTACAATGTTGTAGGTTTCAAGGGAGAGCATTAAACTTTATACTACAATTAATGATTCCACCATCAACCTTGTTGACAAGGTAGAGAATGTTACGGTTTAGTATGTTCAATTAGAATCTTAATCATCCCCAATATGTAGCTACTGATGACTGCAATTGTTTACCTGCAGTTATTTGAAATGCAACACCATGATGCTATTAAGGTTCTTAATATCTATAATCAAGCTGGTAAACATGTATAGTTGGAAATATATTGTTCCAGAAGTGTTGTAATTGATGTCTTCAGTGTCAAACCCTGTCAAAACAGTGCATATACCTGTAATTTTTTTTAAAGCATGATTGTGATCTAGCATTACTTTTTTCCAAAAACAAATGCTTCAATGGCATTCCCTCTTAACATGTTTGAAGTTTTTATCATTATTTACTTCCTCTCATGATGCATATACATACTTTTCTATTCATTTCCAAATGTTTAGTTTACAGAAAAAAATTTTGTGGCAGCATTTCTAGTGGATTCATTAATTCATTAGATGATGTGATGTTTCATTGAGTCATTACATAGTAAGAGGAGAGGAGTACATTGCAACATCTTGACTTGCAATTTCCCTAGTAGGAAAAATGACAAGAACAAGAATAGGTGGTCTTTTATGACCTTGGAGGACCGGTGACTTGGCTATCACCTCAATAGGAGGAAACATAAATGCTACTGTCACTCTCTTCCTTTGTGCTTGTCAATTGAACCATCTGCTTTGCACTTTTCCCTCAAGACCTATTTAACCATTTGCACTTTTTCCTTTAGGAAAATCCTCAAGTTCTAGTGTTTCATTTCTCTATATGGAATCACATTTCACCTCTATTACTTTGTCCCATTCTTATTTCCATGTGCATTGAATCACATTCTACCAGAATTGTGGTGAATTTGTGATTAAAGCCATATATAACTGTTGTAAATCCAACAACTAGAGTCTTCTTGATTTCTTGCTTCCTTTACTGCTTTCAGGTAGTTCCTGTAGCTTTGAGCCATCTAATGTTCACAAATGTTGTTTCAAAATCTTCTTGGGCATTGATGATTTTCTCATTGCTAGCATTCCAAAATCTTCTTGGGCTTTGATGATGTCCTCACTATTAACATTCCAGAATCTTCTTGGGCTTTGGTGATGTCCTTAGTACTAGCTTTGACATCATTGACTTCATTATCACTGGATTCTTGATTTCTCCTTTGTTCTTGACTTGGAATGCTTTCTTCTGCTACCTTTTTACCTCTTTCTTCAATAGGCCATGGCACTTCAATTTCATTTGAATTACCTTGGATATAGTTGTCCTCAAATATAACATCTCTACTGAGTGTATCTTTTTCCAAATAAAAAATCTGATATCCCATAGACTCTCCATTGTACCCTATCAAAAATACTTCTAACCTTTATCCTCGTGCTTATGCACTTTTTCAGAAACAAGTACACAAACATTGCAAAGAAACACTTTGGGATGACTCTCCCCTAGTTTCTCATCATTTCATGCTTCTTTAGGTGTAACATTCCTTGCAATTTTCATTGTATTTCTATCAACAAAATACACCGGTGTACTAATTACTTCAACTTAAAAATTATTTGATAGATTTTACCTTTTATCATTCTCGTTGCCATCTCTACATCTATCCTTCCTTTGCAACATTTATTTCTCTGTGAATGCCATGAAACTTGTAATACCTATAAAATATTGAAATGATGGTGTAATATTCACTTGTGGCCTCATGCCAACCTTACATGTAATCAAGGATATAAGTCTACACATGTGCAACCACAACATTTTATTGTATTTTTTCAATATATACTATTTTAGGCTAAGGCCAACGTTCAACTTCCTTGGAGCTAGCACCCCACTAGCCATCTCTACATCTATCCTCAATTTGTCAAGATGTCCTGACTATTAACATTCCAAAATATTCCTGGGCTTTGGTGATGTCCTTAGTACTAGCTTTGGCATCATTATTTTCATCACAAATTCTTTTGTCATGAGCTAAGTGTTGTCTTATGTGATTCTTTAGCTTATGGGCACCTACATCTCATGTTTCTCATGTTCATGGGTTCATCTTCTCTCCTCTTTGTGTTTATGCTTTTTTATTTATTTATGGTTTTTTGGTTGTTTACATTCAATCCTTGTTTATCTCTTGTAATCTCAACATGGTATCAGAGTAGGTGTGAACTTGCCTCTTTGGATTATCTCATTTCTTCGAGGGTTTGCTAAAGTTTTTCCTAGGGTTTCACCCATCTTCAATGGCACACTGCAATGTTGATCTAGAAGTGGTTCAAAATCATCTTTTCTAAGGTTTCTTCCTTTTAGAGCTTCCAAGTAAGGCTCAATTTTCACTATTTTGATCAAGGGAATTGCTTAGCGATGGAATTTTTTGGGTTAATTAGTCAATTTGTTAGACTAATGGCCAGTGGCATTTCCCCAAGGGTTGCAGGACTAGGGTTTTTAAGATCATATTCATTTTAGAGTTTCAAACCCTTATTTCATGCACACCTTCTTAGGTGTATGCAAGGGACCTCTTAACTCCTTTTATCTTTAAATTTATACTTTTCCCTAATCAAAGTGGCTGGGTATTCTTGGGTAGATTTTATTTAGGATGCTACTAACACATTTATATGCACATATTTTACTGCACTATGCATGTTGGGCTCTACCCATTTCAAGATATGATGATTTGGCTCATTCATAATTGGAGGCTTTCCTTATTTTTTAGGAAATTATTTTTTTTATAGTGGATGCCATGGTTGATGAAGTGAGGCATATGTAGAAAAATTTAACTAGTCGGAAACCTTAACAGTTTTAAGTTTTTGTTGAAATATATTTCCGACAGTAACAAACTAGAAGGTTTGATATACTTGAAGTAAACAGAAGGCTCTAAAATATCACTGCTACACAACCTATTAGCTTTGTAACCTATCCTATTTTATATGCTCGAACAACCCTGCCTTGTGTCGAGCATTGTTAAGCTTTGCACTGACTGATAGGAACCTACTTTTGTGATCTATGGGTCTTATTCCCTTTTTTCTTGCAAGATAATGTGTTATTAACTTATTTATAAATTTATTTTTATATATATAAACATATATGACATTCCCAACTCGTTTGTTCGAAACTTTTTTGACTGTGATCGTGCAAAAGAAATTTTTTTAGGACCAACGTAAATGGATCGTATAGTGCCTTGAAGAAATTGTTAATTTTTAAGGATTGAAAAAGGGTCATATAGATAAGTTTGTATGTTGTATAGGGGTTGAATAAATGATCCATAAGTGACAAGTCTGTGTCAGTCATGGCAAAACCAAAGTGGTTGAAATAAGGGTCAAACCCTTCTGCCAATAGGAAAAGAAAACTGTGCGAAGAAGGGGTGGTCGAAATTTCGGTTGGTAGAAAAGGATCTACTAGTATCACCTCAAAGAAGCACGCATTTTTTAGTGTATTTTTCCAGGAGAGGTGGGAAGGTATGGTCAACAGTTGTTGGTGGAAGAACTGTGGCCTGCATGCAAGTCTGCACTCGACAAAAACAAAACCACAAGAAGCATAAGGTGGCAATTCACTAAGAAGGAAGCAACACGGGCTAGACTAGTCGACACCACTCAATTGTTGAGAAATCGCAAGGGAAAAGACACACAAATGACCGATAGAAGGGCAATTGTCTGCATAGTTTGTGGATGGAGGAGTGCTATCAGAGCTAGCTTGACCTGTTTCAGTGCAAGTTTAGTAGCCACCACACGTGGTCAAGCAGCCTAGTTGAAGCCGCAGTGACGGGCCTTCAGGCACAATCCGACTGAGAATTGGAGCAACTGCAGTTGACAAGCAGGGAAGCATATAGATCGTAGTCATAGGTAAGCAGGTGGGATGTCGGGTCGGGTGCAGGAGCCTGCATCAAACTTCCTGCGCCTACATCCAAAATAGTCTTGCCTTCAAAGTGGTGAATGTTCTCAAATATAGTTGTTTAATAAGCATACATCCTCACGTGTCACATTTGGGAAAAGGGTTGTAGGGAATCTCCACAATTCCCTCGTTGTGCATGTCTTTCCTTGTACCAAATCACTAACATTCGTGCATAGCTTTACTAAATAGAAGATATTTTCTCTCTTCAACATCTCATAATTGTAATGAACAATTGCCTCAAGATTTTGATTATCAATGAACTTTTCCTCATGAGAAGGTGTCTTATCTTGAGGAGAAATTTTCTCATCAACCGACCATTTTGAGGTAATTTATAAAGAGGATGATAGAATAAATTTAAGAGAGATAGTTAAATATGACTTCATATTTCCCTAGTTTGGTAGGGGAGGTGGGTAATGAGGCATTGATGGATCAAATATAAAAGGAAGAATTACAAACAATTTTGCATTGTTTCCAAAAGTATAAGAATCCTCAGTCACTTCGTGGGACAATAGAATTCTTCTAGTGGTTCTATGACTTCCTTCAAACAAACCAAGAATTGCTGATAAATTAAAATACAAAAGCAGGATTTGGGATTTCAGGCTTTAATCCCAAAAATTAGACAAGAATGAGATTATCTCAAACCCATATCACTATGTAATTGCATCTAGAAAATCATTGCATGTAGGGTCAAAATCCACTAAGTTGATTCCATGTCATTAGAACAATTTTTCATCCTTTCTGGGAAACAAATCCATTACGGAATAGGAGTAGCCCAAGAAGTAATTTATAACATGAAACCAAAAAATTACAAGCAATGTTAGTGAGTTTGTCTTTCCAAGGCATATGATAGAGAAAATTGGCTTTATTTAGGGCTACTCATTCATATACGGTTCAATGTGCAATTGGTTAACCAGATAATGAACTATCTTTCCTCAATATCTTTGCAATTCTAATTAATGGCTCAGCCTATTCTTCTATCATGCCTACAAGAGACCATGGGTAGGTATGACTAATGGCTCCTCTGCTATTTTTTTACTGTACAGTAGGTGGTCTCAACAGAGTTATAACAGAGTAAAAACGAATTATAAGCTTGACAACTATACAAATAGGAATTGCCCTAAACTTGACATATTTATTCTTTATTGATTATGTTTTGCTTTTGGGTGATAGACCAAGGCAGATGCAATTATGCTGGAGGACCCCACCCTTGAGGAACTAAAATTCCTACCTTAAAAACTACTAGCAACTGAGGAGCTACAATAATCAACATAATTTTTTATTTGAACCGAAATAGCCTTATTATCTCTAAGTATTTCCCTAATCACAATGACCAATAGATTCTCCTCATGGATTATTTCTCTCATTCTATCTATTAGTAAAATCCACAAAATGTATCCCTACATTTGAATCTTGGGAAAATAAATATATAATTGTTATCATTTAAATTATCCATATCTCTTGGAGCCCAAAAATACATTTTCTTTGGATAATCTTTATCTATAACCTTAAAAGAAACCATATTATAAACTGAAGGACCATTATTTCCTCTTGAGTATTGACAAAGTATGATGGAATGAAATTGGGTGAAGACCAGATCTAGGTTTACCATGTTAGAACCTAGGTTCATCGAGATGATGACCTTGGTTTGAAGATATCCACCATACAAACCAGGACCACCTATACTTATCATTTCCATCTCTCTTTCATCATCAAGATTAACATACTAAGGACCTATAACCCATGGAGGCCCATGTTATTCATTGCAATGTAATTTTTTAGAATACAGGCCATTCCTTATTATGATATTTTCCACATCCGAAAATGGCATCATTCACATCATTTTGAAGAAGTATACAAATTAGATCAACATAATTTTTTTCACATTTACAACTTCCCTCACATTTGTTGGTTCCTCAAGCTCGAGCACTTTCATAACAAAATAGGCAAAGTCAAAAAACAAAAATGGTCCACTCTCTTTTCATTTGCTAATATTATAATGAAGTTTTATTAGACACTGTTTGTTTGTTTGTTTTGGTTAGAAAAGGGTTTTCTCTTGGTTTTATGTGAATTTCAATTTATCATATGTAGCATGTTGAGAAATGGGAAAGAATAATGTGTGACATTTATCTTGCAGAAATTGATGTTGAATGAAAGGATACATAGTTTAACCAAGCTATAGTTCACTTTGGTAAAGGCAGAGGAACCTCTTAAAAATCTGCTTAAGAATACACCATATACAAAGTTTGAACATAAGTACTATATGCATTTTTCTTTTGCAAATATGTTCTTTTTTCTACTCAAGATATCACAACAAGAAAAATATTGATATTGTAGAAATTGTTTGAGGACCTCATTGAGGTCGATTTTTCTTAGTAATACTTGATTGATACTTTCTCATATGTCAGGAAGGCTTTAAAAATGAAGTAATATGTTCATGAAACAAATCAAATTAAAATTTTATAGATATAAAAGATAAAAACAAATGTCAATGTCTTTGTTTGATTTTTACTTGACTTTTTTGTGGGCAGGTTACAGGAGATGTGATTGGAAAAAGGATGGGGAGACAATGCTTAACACGTCTTGGATATGATTCATTTGCTATTAGAGATCTCTTAGCCACCTGAGCCATCCACTTAGTTGACATGATTGTTCCTAAGCTTTCCCTTGAAGTTGAATACTAAGCTATTAAGGTGTTCTTTTCTATATATGGTGACATTTTATTTGCTATGTTTATACAGGTCATCTGCCCACATTATAGTGGCCACACTCTCCCCACTGAAGAAAATTTGTTTTTCTTACTTGAATGGGGAAAAATGGCTTTGACATCGTTGATGTTGAGTTATATGTCGTATAAACTATTTATAGTCTAATTTACTTTATATTCTGTTGTTCATTGTTTCTCATGTCTTACACTCTGCATTGTATCTTATTTTTTTTTCTTCAGAAAATAAAATCAATATTGATGGTAAGAAGCAGGAATTGAAAAAAGAAGAGAGCAATAACTTTGGAGTGACAAATGCAAAAAGAGAGAGAAGAACTAGTCTGGTGATACCCTTAGAGCTAATATCTCGCATAAGACACACATATAAAGACTGATGATCAAGTCTTCTAAGTTGGTGAATTCACCTGTAATGCCTTGACAACACAATGATAATGTTTTGAAGTGATGAAACATCATTTCATGTGTAAATTGTAGTCCAACTAATATTAAGTTGGAAACTCATTGTAATACTTTAACATTTCATATAATATAATTTATGTGGTTGAAATTATTTATAGTTGCACTTGATATTATTTAGTATTGTAATTAACATATGCAACTTTGTATTTTCATATTAGATGAACATGCACATTGTATGACATTTTTTAAATCCTACAAATTAATTTATGTTGATTAATAATGAACACAAAATCAATTTAAAACTACTAAATTAGTAGTTTATATTGATTAATGATGAACACAAATAAAATGAATATACATCTAAATTAGTCATTTATAATGATTATTAATGAAAGTAAATGAAATGAATATAAACTACTAAATTAGTCGTTTATAAAATGAATATGAAACTACCAGAAAAAGATAAATGGCTACTGTAAATGATAAATTTGTGATTAAAAATGACAACCAAATTTTGCATATATACGACTATTAGTAGCTAATTTACAGTATCTTATAACATGACCAAAATTTAGTCATATTTCTTTTTTCATTAATTGGTTTCAAACGATGACCAAAATTTTCATATATATGACTATCAGTATCTAATTTACAGTATCTTATAACACGACCGAAATTTAGTCATATTTCTTTGGTCATTAATTGGTTTCAAACAATGACCAAAATTTGCATATATATGAATATTAGTAGCTAATTTACAGTATCTTATAACATGACTAAAATTTTGGTCATATTTCTTAGGTCATTAATTGGTTTTCTCGGTTGACCATATAGTAATATATTTTTTTGTATATTTGGTCATTAATTGTCACAATTAATGACTAAATCAATGATTAAATCAATGACCAAATTAATGACCAAATCAGTGACTCAATTAATGACCAAATATACTACTAGACAACAAAATTGAGATAACCAATTAATGACTAAGCTAAAAACGACTAAACGTTGGCCGCATTATAAGATATTGTAAATTAGCTACTATTTGTCACCGACCAAAAAATAGTCATTTATATGAAAAATTTAGTCATTTTTTTAGTAATTAAATAGCCATTTTCTACAAGTGAAAGGCTACCCTACTTGATAAGAATGCAATGTCTAAAGGCAAGGAAGAGGTAACTTCCTCTTCAAAGAGTAAATGCAAGAGAAAACTTGTTTTGACAGAGGTATCTTCAGTGGAAGTCACCCATGAATCCTTAACACCAAGCCCTATCCTAGAGACTAGACAGGAGAATGAAGAAGAAAATACACTCCAACAGTAGAGAAGCCAACACTGCCACAAGTATTTTACTCTCTCAAAACATCAGCTAAGGGGAAAATCAAATTTTCATAGACTACAACAGAAGAACCAACTATAGCCTAGATTTATTCATATCTCAGTTAATCAACCAAAGGGAAGAAGAAATTAGTGAAACAGAGTTTACTGAAACAAAGTTTGAGGAGGGGCAATCAAGCAGAGCTATCCATGGAAGGAAGAGGCCTTCATACATTCCTAATCCATAAATTCAAAGACCTCACACTAGACCAAAGAATAAGCTCATGCTAGAAATAAAACTCATAACCAAACCTGCTCTCAGAGATGAGATTATAATAAACATACATGAAAGTCCAGAAAATGATTGAGGGAAGAAGAAGACTCAGAAGAAAAAGCAAGTACAAAATAGAAATCCAAACAAGAGGGTCACCAAGGCAGAAGCTATTAGGATTTTTTCTTCTATACTAGATATTTGATGATTAAATGTCTAAAACAATGAAAATATGAAGAATCATATCATTTTTGGCTTATCTACATAATTTTCATAAATAGCTACCTTTTCTATAAAAGTAGCTATTATTTTTAGAATTTGTATAAGAAGGTGAAAAGGTTGATTTTTGGTTCTGGTTTCGAAGAATGAAACTAAGTGGTTATAAAATGAATTCAGCCTCAATGGTAATGGTTTTTTCCAAGTTTCATCCAGTCAAGCTACCTTCCAGATGTCATTTTCAGTTGGTTACTCCTACAATTTTGTGGATAAAGGTCCAAGTGTCCTTTTCAGTTGGCAATTTCACTTTTTGTGGAGAAAGTTTTCCAAGAAACAAGGAGCACTCAGCCACCTCAATTCAGCTATTTGGAGCTACATATTGTCATGTTTTGTCTTCATTGTATTTCAGACTACTTTTCTGTTATGTTTAAGATAAACTTTACTATATGTAGAGGATTGTAATAAAATCTCTAAAACATACTTGCTCTTTTTATGGAGGCTTTAACATAACACCTTTTTGTATATAGACTATGTAAAGAAATGAAGAAAGAGTTAGTTGGTTGTTCATCTCATTGCATATTTTGTTGTATATTTTGAGTATATAATATATCCATATGCACTCTTGAGGACTCACAAACTGTATGGTGTGTGTATTGTTTTCCCTTATGTTTTTACATACTTTATCTATCTTTCCAGTTTTATTATAAAAGTTCTATCTCATGATTTTATCAGTCTTATGAACCTCCAAGACATATTGATCTATATTTGTAAGTCTTGTTCCAAGCTTTCCTGAATCAGTATGAATTGAAGGTTTTGCATGAGCATTCCTTGGGGTCGAATTAAATCTTGTCTTATGTTCTTGTAATTCTTTTGATCTAGCATGCATGTTAATCTATTTTTGTCAGTATTGATATATCAAGCATTTTCGATTCATAAGGTCTTGTTAGTCAGAAGAATTCCTTGTAATGGGATTCTTAAAATGTAGACTGAGACTTTTGTAAGTCTTTTAAATCATTCTTTCACTATACATTTCAGATCTAGAATTTGTGTCACCCTTTCCTCTTAGCAGTGGGCTTCTATTTTACATATCCACTGGCTATATTCTATTATTCTAACCATCATGCTACAAACTCAAAATTTCTACCACATCATGCACTAGTGCCCTCATATGTGTGAGAGATTCTTATTTTCTCAAAACCCATTTTAGTGAGTGTAAGTTCCAACCGCTTTCCAAAAAACCTAATCTAATTATAATAAAATACCTTAAGCTTAAGATATGTCTATTCAGGCGCTTGTTACAATCCAAGTGTTGATTCCAATGCTAACATATTTTGGTGCATCTACCGAGAGACGAATATTCTGAACTCAGTATTCTCCCGAAGTTCTTTTGCATGAATTCCTAGTAATAGATTTTAAAGTTAAATAAAATCTAGTCACACTTTCTGATTGTAATTGGTTCACCTGGTGAATCAAAAAAGTGGGCGAGGGGTTTCAAGGCTGCCCACTACAAGAAGAAATCAGATATCACCTCCTATGACTCCAGTCTATGACCTAGAAAATGTCATAAAGGATGCAAGAGGGAAACAGAAATCGGTTGAAGCTACATCACATTCAGTGAAAAAGGTGCATTCAAAGTACATTCTAAAAGAAAAGGTACCATCATCTATCTTAGAACCTAAAGAAGTTTCAGTTTCAAAAGAATTTTCTAAATATTTCAAGTTGAAACTTCTTCCATAAAAGGAAAAGTAGATGATGTTAGCCTAGATTCAATTGAAAGTCTCTCTCAATCATCATTTAGTAAATTAGAAACAAGTATTATTCTAGTGAACCAAGAAAAATCATAATTTTTAGGGGTCAGTGAAGAAAACCAAAAATTAGAAGGCTTTGTGCTGACAGAATGGGAATTAGAACAAGTATTGGAAATTATACCCTTCCTAGATAGGGCTATTTTAACTAAAGAATATATTAAAACAATTATGAGCTTTCTTCAAACTCATCTTGAATATCAGTACTGTCTTGGTCCACAACAGGAGTATTTTCCTTTGTCCGATCAAAACCCAGCTATTGGCTCATCCTCTTCTCATCAAGGAGAAGGTAATATTCCTGAAAATTTGAATTTTAATCTCTCTGACTTTTTAGCTCAACATAACAAAGTTGAAGATACCCCAATCCTTCAAGAATCTAAATCTAAATCTGATTCTCCTGGAGAGGTTGAAATAAAGTCTTTTGTTGTTCATTTATTTGAAAATTCATTGTTTTCAGCTCTAAAGCCTGAAGAACCAGCCCAAGGACTTCAGTCTTCTACCATTCCAAAAAAAATACAATATCCAAAGACTGTAATTTCTAACACTCAAACATCTGCATCAGCAAGTCTTTCATTATTTGTACCTTAGCAAGTCATGGCTCAACCTCCTCCTACCAAGATGCAATAGATTTTTGCTACAATATATGCACCACTCGCTCTTCCTCAACCTTTGCATCCTCTTCCTGAAGGGGACTATCTGAAATATTTTACCAAATACATAGGGGAGGGAGAAGGAGTATCTGTTGAAGAACACCTATTTTCCTTTTACAATTATGCTGATAACCAAAACATAGAACATGAAAAGATGTATGGTCAAGACTCTTTATTTAGAGCTTGGATGGAGAAGCTCGTAAGTGGTTCAGAAATTTTCCGTCAAATTTAATGATAGGAATATATTCTCTCCAGGAAGTGTCTGTAAAGAAATGGGGTGACATTAAGAATTACTTGTATTACCTTATAGAGTTTGGAGCCTTAAATAGAAAATTGGTGAGTCATTGGCTGAATTTACAAAGAGATTGAATAAATTCTATCAAAATATTCTTGTAGAAGTCAAACCTCCTAAAAATACAACCATGATAACCTTTGCCAATGCCTTAGACTCGAATTTTTCACTGTGGTTGAGAGTTGAGAAGCCACAAACATTGGTATATATGCAGGGGGTTGTTATTGGAGTGCAATCCAATCTTATGGCCTCAAATAAACTGAAAATTGAAGAGGGGAAGGGAGAAAATGATAAAAATAAAATGAAAGAGGAGAAACCCTCTTCTTCCTCTAAAACCTTCATAGCTGAAGAAAAGCTTGATCAAATGTCTAATTTGATTAAATATCTTTCTTCCCAAATGAAAAAACTAGAGTTAGAAAACAGGCATGTTGTTAGGCCCATTCAAAATGAAGGAAATAGAAATCAGGCTCCTTTTAGAAGAATAAATCCTCAAAAAAATTTACAACGTCCAAGAATAAATCCTTATGATCAAAATGTTGAGCCTCCACTGAATAATTTTTCTAAATAAAATCAGCAAGAACAAGAAGAGGAGGATGAAGATATAAATCTTGTTGGGAAGACATCACAGTCAACTTGTTTCATTTTGCAAGAGTATGAAGATCAGTCTAGGATAAATTTATTTTTAGATGATGAAGATGCTCATATTCATGTCCAAAATGAGAAAAAATAGCCTGAAAATCAAACAAGAAATTATCCTTTGAGGTCAAAAGAGGTTGTCCAACAGCCTCAACAAAAACAAGATTTTGGAAAAACATACTACCAAAAAAAAGGCAAAATTTAATGATGTTCCTCCATCACCTAACCTTACCCCAATCATCAAAATTGCCATAGAAAATAAAGGTTTGACTCCTCTTAATTTCAGTTTCAAGTCAGAATTGAATAAAATCAAGATTTCGGTTCTGCTCCTTGAATCGTTAAAAAATCCATCCTACAGAGAGTCATTTAAAAGTTTGTTACAACCATCTCTTGCTCATGATTTAGTAAATCAAGAGGATGAAAATCCTACCATCTACATGGGCAACAATGTCCAAGATCAAAATTATGATAATTCTGCACCTTTTTATCTTTCATTCAACATTCATAACAAACTGTTGCATAGCTGTCTATTAGATTATGTGGCCTCTCACAATCTAATGCCCAATAAAGTGATGGATGAACTAGGGCTGGAAATCATTAAAAAGTACCATGATATTTACACATTTGACTCTAAAATGGTCAAGTGTTTAGGAGTGATCAAATACTTGGTAATTTCACTTACCCAGCTCCCCATGAAAATCCTAGTGATAGACATAATGGTTTCATACATACCATCTAGATTTGGAATGCTTCTTTCCAGATCTTGGTCCAAAAAGCTCGCAAGAACTCTTCAAATGGATATGACATATGCCACTATCCTAGTCTTTGGAGGAGAATTCAAGAGATTTTATAGGGAAACTCAAATGGCTTATATCATAAGTGATAAAAAAAATCCCTCAAATCTGTTGAAGTTAAACATGAAATTTCATCACCTACACTAGTGTGGTACTAAGAGGTCCAAGTAGCACCTACACTAGTGTGGGAGCACAGGTCTTAGTAGCACCTACACTAGTGTGGGCTAAATTTGGTGCATGTCTATTTTAGTTATCACATAATGAATATGGACAATAAAATGTAATCTAATATCAAAATAAATTGTAATAGTTAACTGAGTGTGATAAACTCAGTTAACTCATGAATTTCTAGTTGAGGGTAGTTGGTGAGGCAGACAGAGTAATTATAGTTGTAATAGAGTTCGAAGTGTAGTGGTGCATTATTTAATGTAGGTTGTAATCATTTTAACTCAGTTAAGCGAGTTAAACTCAGTTGTGCTAGTTGTAACTATTTTATGCACTAGTGAGAGATCAAGTGAATTACATATTATTTAATTCACAATCAGTGATCTCACATGCAACTGAGGATTTAATATTATTAGTTTCATGCATGTCAGTTCCAGTGGAGACCCATTTGAGATCTAGGTGAAAGGGATGTTGACTATCGGTTGTACCATTATTTGGTTGCACCCATGCAACCAAACACCCATTGTATTGCCCATGATCCTTGCCTAGTCAAGGAAGGCCAAAATTCATAAAATATAGGGATTTCATTCCACATGAATTGTGTAAGAAAGGCAGGTTGTTTAGAGGCTGAGAAATGACTAAGTATTGGTCAGTTTTGTCTAGGACAGTGTGAGAGAGTTAGCTAAGTACAAGAGGGCTATTGTGAGAAGATTTATATGTAATTATTTCATGTATCCATGCTGAATATACAATAGAAGATAGTGGGGTTTTGAGCAGCAATCTTTCCCGAGGAAATTAACTATGTTGTGGTTTGATTGATTCTTCTTTGCTTCATGTGATTGGCAATTGTGTTTTTAATTTTTCAATTGATTTGTAGAAGTGATTCATTATCTAGCTTTAGTACATTGTTAGAGCGGATTTAATCCATGATATACATGCTTTTTGTATAATTTCTACATGGTATCAGAGCATAAGAAATCACAATAGTGAAGGAGGATTTGAGTTTGTGATTGAATAGAATTCAAATTTGCAGAAATACTTTCTTGGTGCTACAGCTAATTCAGGATCGAAATGGCTTTCAATGGCTTGATATTGGAGTATGAACTCGAGGGAAACTCTAACTATATTTCTTGGAAAGACAAGATGGAGGAAGTACTCAAAGAGAATGGCTTGGAGTAATTCATTGACAATGATGTTCCTAAACCCACTGTGGTAGATGCTGCAAATATTGATGCATGGAAAAATAAAGTGGCAAAGGCAAGGAGGATCTTACTGGAGGGAGTACGAGACCACATTGTCTCAATTCTCTATGGTAAATCCATGCCATATGAAATTTTGAAGGCTTTGAAAAATCTATTTCAGAGTAGTAGTGACCATAGGAAATTGGCACAGAAAGATAAACTCGGGAAGATCGAGATGGAGAAAGGCGAATCCATGGAAAAATATTTAACACAGTTTTTCCAATGTCGGGATGAGATGGGGAGCGTTGGCATTACTGTCACTGATGATGATTTGGTGAGTCTAGCTCTCCTAAGACTTCCCAAGAGTTGGCATAGTTATCAAGATTCTGTCAATGGAAGGGAAAAGATGCTAGATTGGGAACGATTGTTGTCGGATTTGGTGCAGGAGGAGTTCAGATGAAATACCAGAGATGGATCTTCATCTAAAAAAAAAGATGAAGAATATTGTGCTTTGGCTGCCAAGGCGAAGAAGGGGAAAGTAAAGAAGTTCCATTTTAAATCCGAGTCCAAATATGGCAAGAAGCGCGGCATGTCCAGAGTGAATTGTTTTCACTGTCATGAGCATGGGCATTATGCCACTAACTGTCCACAAAATAAGAAGAGCAAGAAGTCTTCAGGATCTGTAGCTGGTGAGGCTTTGGCCTTGCAATTTGAGCTTGAATTCTCATTGATTTCATTCATGGTCTCAAGTGAATTGGGATCAGTTTGGTATTTTGATAGTGGTGCATCCTTTTACATGACGGGAGACAAGGAAATTTTCAGTAGCTTGGAGGAGAAGGATCTCCAGATGCATATTGAAATGGGTGATGACAGGTGGTATAGTGCTACCGATATTGGTACCATTACATTCCAGAGACAGTTAGGTAAACCCTTTTAGTTAAAAGATGTAATGCATTTATTAGGTCTGAAGAAAAGTTTAGTCTCAGTTGCAATGTTGGAGGATAGAGGCTATGATGTTGTTTTCAGTGAAGCAAAATCTTTCCTGCGACACAAAAAAACGGGATAAGCCAAGAAGATGGGATTCAAGTTAAGAATATCTATAAGCTGGATGTAGATGTTTGTGCAACATTGATGGATAAGGTGGAAAAAGTGGTTAGCTAGGATGAGGGCGAGCAATGACACAAAATATTGGGCCATCTTCACCACAGAGCCTTAAAATTCATGCAACATATTTCTACGGGTCTTCCCAAGGGTACACTTGTGCAGTCAGACACATGCAAGGGATGTACTATGGGAAAATGTGTGAAGGCCACCTTTCATGAGAAGGATAACTAAGCCTCGTGGATCATTTAGAGAGTTCAAAGACATGTGTGGATCATTCTCTATTTCTTCGACAAAAAATAATAAGTACTATGTGATATTTGTTGATGACTTTTCTCAGAAGTGTTGGATCTAATTCATGTAGAAGAAATATCAGACATTCTCAAAGTTTCTTGAGTTTAAAGCACTGGTGGAGAAAGACACGACGAAGCATGTGAAGGCTCTTAGGAGCGAAAATGGTGGTGAGTACATCTCTAACGAATTCAAGAACTTCTGCAACATAGAAGGAATTCAAAGAGAACTTATAACGCCTCATAACCCACAACAAAATAGGGTCTATGAAAGAAATAACAGAATGATTGTGGGTGCAGCAAGAGCAATGTTGCATGATCAGGTCCTACCGGTGAATCTATGGGCAGAGGCATGTGACATTGTGGTATTTGTGAAGAACCGTTGTCCTCATAGGATACTTGGCATGAGTACACCAAAATAGGCTTTCACTGGTAAGAAACCTGATGTTTCACATTTTAAGATTTTTGGCTCATCTGTTTATGTGCATGTGACCAAAGACGCTAGGAAGAAGCTGGAACCAACAACTGAGATTGGGATTTTTGTGGGGTACACTGAAACTCCCCACAAATATCGAGTGTATTTTCCAAACAACAGAATGACTGAAGTGCAACGAGATATCAAATTTGATGAGGAGAAAGCTATGTGATTGTCCCTTAAGAGGGAGCTGGATTTGCATGTAGAGGAGGAACTCTTGGTTCCTAAGGATGAGCCTCACGATGTGGTGCAAACACATGCGGAGGATCATGGAGTGGCGAAAAACACTCATGCAGAGCCATCCATCAGAAATGGTAGAAGGCACACCATGGAAGTTGATATATTGAGACTTTATGATGTAGAGAATGTAGGAGCCCCTGCTTCACAGCGCAGACAGAGACAGTCTCCAAATAGGTTTACTGGATACATGGCTCTTGTTGGCTCAAGGGGTCTTGACCCAAGTTCGGAGGTTAAGGTTTGCCAACAAACCCCTATACTACTGGCCCTTTCGGCAGTGACCTGCTTGTGCAGGCCAAAGTCTCACCCGAAGCAGTATGGGAGGGTGCTAGAACTAGGTTTCTGTACCATGGGAGAGGGTGGGTAAGTTAGGTAGAGCTGCATTCGACTTCACAAATATCGAATCGTATATCACATAACACAGATCTATTAGTCCCTTCTCATCCATGTGCGCAATACCAATTATAATCACACTAAACAACGGATACAAGACAATAAATAAACTATCGCAGCTATTCTTGTATAAATTATAACAGACAGTTTCAGATCAAATGTCAACGCAGCATAAGCAAATAACACAGTTACTTTCAGAGCTCCACATAGAACCATGCATAACATAACAAATATCATAGAGTCGCATTAACGGATTCAGATATTCCAACAACCTTCCGCTTTCATTAATCCTTCAGATCCTTTTACAATACCCAAAACCCAACCTGTGCACACAACAGCAGGGTCCGCATACAACGGGACTAAGTATCTTCGCGCACACAGCCAGCAGGAGTCCTTTCCCGAATAACCCAAAACAGATCTACTAATTCGTGATTCGCACCAGTCTTAATTCATTTTATTTCTTACAACTCAAAAAAGGTTCAACTACTTATAATACTTTAGCCTACACATCCAATGGTCCACAAACCATGGTTTACGGACTCTTGGTCTACCCTTGACCCAGTTACAATGCATTAGGGGCTTTGACCCACCCCAAAACCCCTGCATTAGAATAAATATAATAAAAAATATACAAAATGGACCAGATTCATAGCTTTGTAGGAGACCTTGTTCCAATAGTCCCCCAACACAATCTTGTGACTCGTCCTGAGTCACTATGGTGGTGGAGTCTCCACCTATGCGCGCAGTGCAGTGATGGCTGCAACAAGCAGAGGCAACACTTCTTGACTTTGAGCAGTAGCGCTCTACGCAATATCTACGAGCTTCTGTGATGTCAGTCCTTCTGTCGCAACATTGGCACTCTCTTGTGTCTGGTTTAGTCCCTTAATAGCAACATCAACATCCTATGAGAATTGGAGGGCTGTGGCGGCCCAAGGCTTCAAGAATTCTCCAATGACATGCTTCTTATGGTGGAGTTCCTCAATCTCATCTTGGAGGGTGTTTCTAGTCCTCAATCCCGCCAAACGTTGTGCGGGAACCAAGGTGGGTAATGTAGCCTCGATCTGCTTGAAAGCTTCCTCCTTCTGCCGCAAGTCCTGATTTATTTTCCAGAGGATCGGATCGCACTGGACCTTGGTCCATAGCTGCATGGCAGTCTCTAGTAACTGGGCGCCCTGCGAAATCTTCCCTGTAATGGTGTTTGTAGCCACAGTCACTAGCGCAGTGTGCTAGGCTTGTACCTCCAAAGGTGTTTCAGGCTACAATTTGGCTTGTAATTCAATGATTTGCTGCTTTAGCTGCGTCTTAATGACCTGCATTTCTGTCCTGGAAGCTTTCAATGCTATGACCAATCCTTCAACCTTAGATCAGGGGTGGTTGCGGTTGGGATCTCTTCCGTAACCTAGTCCATGCAGAGGTGATGGATCAAGGTTTCGAGCTCCGCTTGCTGTGCGACAGCGAGGAGCACTTCTGCGTTCTGCTGTGTGATGGTATGTTCGGCCACGCCGAGTTGTTAGTGTAATTTCTAGTCTCGATGGTTAATCTCCTGAAACACAGCAGTGTGGAGACCCTGCAATACGTCATGGGGTAGCTTGGCTATATTCAACTGCACCCCTGCACCTACTTGGAGTTGTATACCCTGGTCTGGCGAACTGATCACAAGGGCGGCGCTCGGTAAGGAACAGAGACGGCTTTCTTCCATCACTAGTGATGTACTACTAGATGCCAAGGGGATCCGTTCTTGAACTATGTTGGTCTCTAGTGTGTCTGTCTTTAACTGCAGGGTGCGAAGCTCGGCCTGGACGATGTTGATCGCAGCCCTCTATTGTTCCTCTAAAGCTACCCATTTTTCTTCTGTGGCCAGTGTGACTGCATCTGCAATTTGTTTGAGATCTCCTTCAGTCAACGTAACCGTATCATCTCGTTCCTTCCGCCGGGTGCACTGCTTCTTTCAGGGTCCCTTGACAGGCTTGCTTGTTCTCTTTTTACCTCCGATGTTTACATCCTGCGTGCCCAGAACTGGCTGTGAATCGACCTGGGTGTCAACCTCGATGTTCTTTGTGGTGGTCTGCTTTGGATGTGTGTCCTTTTTCGTGGTTGTGCCTGAGTCTATCCCTATGCCTCTAGTCTCCTTGATGATAACAGGTGGCAGCACTTGTGTCGTGCTAGTACCGACGGTGCCCCTTGCGCTAGATTTGAAGCCTATCTTCCAGGCAGGAGGCCATAGCGCAATCACATTGTCAATTTCCTTGTCTACTACCATATAAGGAAGTGACGAACATGTTTTATCCTTGTGGCCGCAAATCTGAATGTTGTGCGTGGTAACCAAGAATGTTGCAATAATTTTGTATTTTTCATATACTGTGGGGGACAGCCGAGGTCAAGAATTGATGGCTGCGGCCATGCTACTCTGGAAGAGGACCCAGAAGACTTGGTTATCTTCTATGTGCTGCGCATCCTTGAAACCCCACAAATGGGCATACCGAGCCCCTTCGCGCATATCTGGGGTGAGCTCGGGGAGGACCGACTCTACAGGTGTTTCCCAGGCAACTAGGGATATAAGAAACAATAGTCGGGAATAACAAAAGGCTTTTCCCTGCTCCTGCAATTTGCGGACGTTGGTCAAGAACTCGTCCCATAAGTATTGGGCCCAGTTTAAGCAGACCCCCTTCGCACACTAACCGGCTAGCCGAATGACATAAGCAGGGACAATTGTGACTTGACACATTCGCATTATCTTGCAGGTTAATAATATGGTACCCATATGTGTAGTAGGGTCGATGATAGATTTCATGACAAAGCCCCATGTATTCCTTTCCACATGGTAGGTCTTACACACATATTCAGTGGTGTCCCCCCTCATATTTCTTTCCCACACGCTCCAGAGGGTGCGACTTGTTCATGGGAAGGTTCGTAATTCTGTGAACCAACACAGCATCTATGGGGACTTTGTCCCGAATCCATAGGCAACCATTATGAATTAAGGTGATCAGTCGTCGAGCCAGTCGATCCGTGATGTTGTAATGGCCAAAGTGGGGCATTTGCAGCAGGTTCAAAAGCCTGGATCCGGCCAATCTACTTTCCCAGCGCTGAGGAATAACTGTGACCCCATCATCCACATAAATTGTGTCAAAGTACAACGCGGGGGTCAGCTCAGGGAAGGCTTCGTAATTTTCCAAGTCGTGATCGTCAAATTTGACCTCATGGAGCTTCCCACAGGGGTCACTCAGGACAGGGACCTCTCTCGGGGTTAGCGGCGTCTACAGATAGGTAACCAGGCCATCGAGGTTCTTTGGTGTGCATGTCGAGGGCCTGTGCAGGCAGATGAAGGGAGGTAACTAGTTGATCAAATTGGCGGGTAGGGCTTCCTCCTGCACAACATAAGTCTGAGGCATTGCTCATGGGGACTTGGCATGCCTTGGGGAGGTCCTAGGCTTCCCTGTGGCCCATTTTGTAGCCTTTGGGGGCTTCCCTAAGCCCTGTGCCTACTCTTTTCCCTTCCTTGTGACCGGTGTCGAGAGCACTTCTTCATCCTCAAACCCAATCTCCATTACTTCCTCAATTGCTGGGGCAGTAGGTGCCGAGGGCTCAGCAGGGTTAGTGGTTGTCATCCCAGCGCAGAAAATGAATCTTGACTCTAGGTGGCTACTATTAGAAGGGGGAGGTTGATCCGACATGAAAGGGATAATTCATACTCGAAAAATCTTACAGCTCAAGCTCGTTCGAGATAAAGAGGATAAGTACAAGCTATGTAAGTGAGACGAAACCCTTGTCTGAGCTATCTGGCCCATTTTATAGTGCCTGAGGGCGTCCAACAGTAGGGTAAACTTGACCTGGAACTAACCATCAGGTAAGGGCAAAAATTCCCCAAAAGCTACCCCATTAAATTCCAGCAGTCCGCTCCTTTGAACGGCAACTTTTGCTTTTTACCAGATATTATTGTGCCAACGGCTAGTTTTAGCACCTCCTGTGTGCTTGGCATACCTGCTATGCTTGGGTTAAACACCTGCGCCTCTTGCGCATCTTCCCCCAACACAGGCTTAATCCTGAAGTACTTCAAAACCAAATATATGTTTGCCCGACATGTGTTATCCCAATAGAACTGGGCCGCCTTCGTAAGCAAGCCTTTTAGAGGTGCTGTGATCAATGCATACCTCCAAACGAACTTTTTGTAATAACCTGCGTGGGCGAGAAGTGAATGCAGTTGTTCCATTTTTGTAGGAGTTTCCAGATATATGATATTCACACCCCTAATATTAGCCAACGTGGGGTGCGTCTCAATGCTACCTGTTCGCAGCCTGAGAGGTCCGGTAACTGTGCGCACCTCATCCAATTCTGAGTCAGAAACATCTTGTGGATCATCCTTACCTTCTTTTGGGGCTAGGCTGCAGTATTTGACCATGCTTGGTACCCGCAGTTCCCAAGTGGGAACTTCAGGTGCAACATATAGGTGCAATTCACCCCATGCTACAGTGTTAATGTCCCGTAAAGCTGCGTCAAGCACCCCTGTCCGGCCTACTAACCCAAATGTTCCCAGAAATTCATCCTTCAAAGTCTCTCAGTGGCGGGTGCACTGATGGAGCTCCGCATCTAAGTACCATGCAGTGGGAAGGGGTCCCAGGGCATTAATAAGCATATGAACCCACTCTTGGGCAGTTCTGTCGCACCATTGTTCTATCAAAGCGAATAGATATTCATGCAGGTCTTCGGGCCCAAGGAAAATTTTGATTCGTATGTTGGTTGGGGCCTCAAATTGTAGGATCATCATATCCCAACACTCCTCCCAATCCTGGAATGCCTCCTCATGTGTTTCCCACCATTGCGCAAGTGACCCACGCATGGCTAGCTTACAGGCCCATAAACTTCGTTATTTGGGAACCTCTGCTTCAAATTCTCGCAAAAATTCCCTAACATTACCAGAATCATCAAAGTAAGGTAGATCTCTTACCTCTGAGGAGATGCAGTGGAAGTTCTTTGTGATCCGAAGACATCGCAGTGCAAAGACATCATGTAACCGGTTTTGTCAATTCTCTATCTCCCCATCAGAGTCAAAGAAACATTCACTGTCCTTTTCCCAACAGAGAACTCCCTCCGCTATGGGGTTGATCCAATATTCATCCCGCGCAGTCAACTTATAGATGTGATCCACATCCACTTCAACGCGCACTGGTTCTGTGTAACGTTCGCCTTCCACGAGATCTAATGGTACTATTACCCTTGTACTGTTATTTTTGAATACCATGCTTCTCTTCTTTAGGTTAATGACACCCCCCATATCGATGGCCCAATCCAAGCCTAGGAGCGCAGGGTATGGGTTCGCATCTTCTACAATCTGAATTACTTCAAAATCAGCCCGGACCTTGACCCCTGCGATATCCACCATGATCTTCGATAGTCTCCCCAAGGGTATGATATTCTGTTGATTAGCCATACGCAGCTGGATAGTGGACCATTCCAACTCAGGTTAGGTAATACATTCGCATCTGACCCTAGGTCCAAAATAACCTGATCCATCTCGTAATCATTGATCTGCATAGTCAGCCGCATCTCCCTACCAGTGTGTTTCTTATATCTATAGCGTTTGTGTACGTCCTTGACCTCCAGAGGGAGGCTAGGTCGTGCTGCGCAACTATATATTAATGCCTGAAGATTTTCCACAGCCTTTGGGTTGTGCAACAGCTTCATACTTGCCTGTAAAAAGGGTTTGACCTCCTCATTTTCCTTGATATCTTCAGGAGGCTGCAAAGTGGACGCCTCTACCTCAGCAAAGTCTTTGCAAGCTGCGACAAATTTTTCTTTCTCCTTTTTTACATCCAACCCCTCTTGTTTGATAACTACTTATCGGATCATAGGCTTGGTCGCAGTATTTCCCCAGGCCCCCCGGTGGCCATCCCACTGTGTGTTACGACATTCACGCTTGGATATTTGTCTCGTAGTTTAGACTTAACCCTATGTACATTCTGCGTAGGTGTCAGCTGCTTATCCTACACTTTTCTATCAAGATGGGGTAGTATTCAATCGCATGGTCCAACTATCTACAATACCGACAGGACTGCCTTGTAGGGTTTGGACAGTCCATGGCGAAGTGTCCTACTTCTCCGCAGTTATAAAATATTAGTTGCCATCATCCCCGAATTGTGCTTCAACCTATTCTGCCTCCCCTGCCCCTGGTTGGGGAGCACCCTACACTCGAGAGAGATCTTGGTGAGGATGGATCCGACTGTACCCTATAGAGGTTCCCTCGATTGATCATCAAATCATACGTCTAGCAGTTATGTTCATCGTGTCCTATCGACCTACAGAACCTGCACCATTGTTGCTTTACTTCTGGGACATACGCAGCAAGGCGGGGACAATGGTTTGTGTCATGCAACCTTGCAACGTGACAATCATCACACCATAGCACCGACCCGCTTGATACTACAACTTCCCTAGGGCACAATGGACTAGGTCCCCCAGCCTGCATATAGTCTGCTAACAAAGGGAAGTTATCCTTGGTGTGACCATTCGTCCTACATCGTATGCACCATATTTCAGGGCTAGCCTCTGCTCCTCATTCCTTTCGCAGATTCTGAATCTCCATGTGCATCGCCTCCAGTTGTCCTTGGATCTACTAGATGCCCAGCTAAGTATCATCTCTGGATGCAGCTTCCAACTTCATAGAAAATTTTAGGGATTTTTCCTGTGATTTAAAAGTTTGGTGACCCATCAGTACACGCAGGTGAGGTAGCAGCATAGAAATGGACCATTTCGTGTGTTTTCTATCATCATACTGAAAGCCTCCTTCCCTAGTCACCTTCTTTAGTCGTTAATCAGCCTCCCACACCAACTCGGAAGGCCCTTGCTTGAAATCCTTTAGTTCAACCACTATTTGAGAGTAGGACTTAGGCTTCTTGAATTGTTGCTTCAAGGAATTATTAATCTCTTCAATGGTTTTGTTCGCATGCTAGACGATGTATCCCATGTACCAGTCTAAGGCTCTTCCTTCGAAGGCAAGGGACAATTTTTCCCTCTTCATCGCATCACTAGCTACGTTCTGCACAGTCCATACCGATTCTACGACAAACCAGAACTGATCCATGTCTTCATCTCCCACACCCTTAAAGGTAGGAAACTTCATGTGCTCAGCCATGTCATCTTCCGGTGATGGTGGTGGTGTAGGTGAATTCTTACCCCTACGTTGGTTTGAAAGTGGTGTGGCTAGCGGACTCTACGTAGAGGCTTCTCTTACCGGGCTGTAGATAGATCTACCTCCTTCTTAGTTGGTTCGATAGTATTTTCCACTTTCAGTTGTGCTCCTGTCCAGATCAAAGGTCATTCATTCGGTGTGGCTACATAGAATACTTTTTTCGACCAATAATATCTTAATTAGCAATGTTAAGGTCTTCAAAAACTTAACCCGGAATCCTTTGAAGAATATTCACTTTTATTCATAGTAGGAGACGAACTGATCAATGGAAAATTCTGTCACGAACCCTCCTAGCACGTTGTCCACCCAGTGGTCCACCATGTGAGTGATGGTGTTATTAGTCTCTTCTAGTTGCTGGATCAATTTTTGGGTCCACTATGTGACCCGCTCATCCTTCCAACACTTTTGGAATTCAAAAAACCTTGCGAGCCACTCCTGGAGCTCGATCGCAATGGTTACAAAGAAGATCTCGTAGATCTTCGTGAAAATATACTTATTTTTCCACTCTTCGGTTGTCAAACTCTTACTGCAGTTTTATTTTACTACAAATTCCTGAACTTGTTGTTCGAACCATTCATCGATTTATTTTCTTTTAGCCTTCCAGTATGGCCTTGACATTACCCGATCCCTCTCTCAAAATGCTCTCGGTCTCGGCGACGGAACCATTTGTTGGTTTGAGGGGTCCTGACCTAGGTTTAGAGGTTAAGGTTTGCCAACAAACCCCTATACTATTGGCCCTTTCAGCAGTGACTTGCTTGCGCAGGCCAAAGTCTCACTCGAAGCAGTATGGGAGGGTGCTGGAACCAGGCTTCCGCACCCTGGGAGAGAGTAGGTAAGTCAGGAAGAGTTGCGTTCGACTTCACAAATATTGGATCGTATATCACAGAACCCATATCTATCAGTCCTTTCGCATCCATGTGCGCAATACCACTTATAATAATAGTAAAAAATAGATACATGACAATAAAGCAACTATCGCATCTATTCTTGCATAAAGTATAACAAACAGTTTCAGATCAAATGTCAATGTAGCATAAGAAAATAACACAGTTACTTTCGTAACTCCACATAGAACCATGCATAACATAATAGATATCATAGAGTCGCATTAACGGATTCAGATATTCCAACAACCTTCCGCTTTCATTAATCCTTCAAATCCTTTTACAATACCCAAAACCCAACCTGCGCACACAGCAGCAGGGTCTGCACACAGCAGGACTGAGGATCTCCACGCACACAGCCAGCAGGATTCCTTTCCCCAATAGCCCAAAACAGATCTATTAATTTTTGATTCGCACTAGCCTTAATTCATTTCTTTCTTACTACTCAAAAAAGGTTCAACTACTTATACAACTTTGGCCTACGCATCCAATGGTCTGCAAACTGTGGTTTGCGAACTCTTGGTCTATCCTTGACCCACTTACAATGCATTAGGGGCTTTGACCCACCCCAAAACCCCTGTGTTAGACTAAATATAATAAAAAATATACAAAATGGACCAGATTCGCAGCTTTGTAGGAGACCCTATTCCAACAACTCTTATGAGTAAATATATTTTGATTGAACCATATTCCTTTCAGGAGGCAGTGCAGCAACCAATTTGGGTTGATGCAATGGTGGAGGAATATGAATCCATTGTCAAGAACAGTGCATGGGAGATTGTCCCAAGACCGTTCGATAGATGAGTGGTTGGATCTAAATGGATCTACAAGGTAACGCAAGCTGGTGATGGGAGTGTGGAGAATACAAGGCCAAATTTGTGGCCCGAGAATTCTCACAGATTGAGGGGATCAATTATGATCATAATTTTTCACCAGTTTCAAGGTACTCTTCAATTATATCCATCCTTGGACTCTCATCGTAGATGTTCTGGTGCATTCATCAGATGGATGTGAAAAATGTGTTTCTCAATGGATTTATTGAGGAAGAAGTGTACATAGAGTAGCCAGAAGGTTTCGAGATCTTTGATAGTGAGTCACAGGTGTGTTGACTCAAGAGAGAATTGTATGGGTTGAAGCAAGCACCTCGTGCTTGGTACACTTGGATTGACAGTTATTTCACCAGATTGGGCTTCACCAAAATTGAAGTTGATGCAAACCTGTACCATATTGTGGTTGAGGGTAAGTTATTGCTTATTGTAATTTATGTTGATGATCTAATTTTTATTGGTGATGAGCAGCTGATACACTCATGCAAGGAGGATCTTGCAAGGGAGTTTGAAATGAAGGACATTAGACTCCTTCATTATTTCCTTGGTTTGGAAATATGGCAGCGGGATGGTGAACTTTTGGTTTCTCAAGGAAAGTATGCTAAAGAGATATTGGGTAAGTTTCACATGGAGAGCTGCAAACCCATGGACACTCCTCTCCAACAAATTGGAGGAAAGAGGATGCTACTTCTGGAGAGATAGTGGATGCTATTATCTACAGGCAGTTAGTTGGCTCACTGATGTATCTAGTGAACACTAGACCAAACATTTGCTACACAGTTAACTAGTTGAGTCAAGCTATGGTAAATCCTACCAAGCTCTTTTGGAAGGTGGGGAAGCATGTCTTGAGATACCTAAGGGGCACATCAGAGTATGGATTATGGTACAGATGGACAGAGGAAGTGAAGCTTCAAGCCTTCACGGATGCAGATTGGGCAGGTAGTCCATCAGACAAAAGAGCACATCAAGAGGGATTGACAACAGTTTCTTGGTACAACAGGAAGCATCAATCTGTAGCACTCAGTTTAGCGGAAGTAGAATACATGACAGCAATTCAAGCTACATGTGAGGCTATCTAGATGAGAAATATATTGGTTGGTTTGTTTGGTTCTCAAATGGATCCAACAGTGATACGTTGTGATAATCAGAGTTTCATTAAACTCTCAATTAATCATGTGTTTCATGATAGATACAAGCACATAGATATCCGATACTGCCATCTCAGAGATTTTGTGAAGAGGTGCATTAATTTTACTTCAGTACATTCCCATGGAAGATCAGGATGCAGATATTCTAACGAAGGTGCTCACCAGGAGAAAATTCGAATACCATAGAGGCAGGATCGGGGTGAGTATAATCCCTTTCTTGTTGAGAGGGATTGTGATTTGAAAGTGGATAGACAAGATATTTCTAACTCTTGACCAAAATGAAAATGGCAAGAAGAACAACTGAAACAATTGCTTGTATGTGATTCCAAATTCTTAACATAGAGTGTTTTAGAAATAAGCTGTTAATTTTAATGTTAAATTTTAAGCATCATGCATAACATCAAAATTATAATGACAGCAAGAATTAATGACGGAGTTCGTCCCTCCTGGACTACGTCTCTAGGGCCACTTCAATAGTGTGCAACCATTGTATTAAGAAAGCCGAGAGAAAAGGATTAAATTGATTTGTCAACTAATAAGCGCCAAATATCACTACTAACAATGTAGAAGGCAATTCTTCTGAACATGCTTTTCAGATATTGTCTCTTTACTTGAGTAGGCCTTCAGTTGGTCAAGAAAATATTGTGATGATCAGCACACTCTGACTGGTGAATTGAATCATTTGGACCTCTGCACAAAAGTATATGGACTGAGTTTTGATGTTTGAAGTGGAACTCAATGCACTGCAGCGAACTTCAAATCTGAATGTAAGAAAGAATTGGAGCTCTTCTTCTCCACAATTTCTTGAAAAAACAAAGCTCTCTACAATGCACTCTAATGCTCCTCCAAAAGCACTCTCTTAATTCTTCTCTCGAGACCTCCTCTCTCCTCTTCAAAACATCTTTGTTTTCTTAAATAGGATGAGGGGAAAATGGCATTAAACCAATCCATTCCCACTTTTATATCTTCATGCATCGAAGATTATGGTTCATTAGGTTTAATGTGAATTCCATTTTTAGATAATGATTTAAATGAATAAAATCATTTTAAAACATATTTTAGATTTTAGCTCATATCATGATGGTTCTCTTCGAGATTATCGAGGCCAAAATTGGATATAGGTTGAGCTCTTGAAGTTTGTTGAACTTGGGCTACTTGACACCTAGGTGTTAAAGGATAAGGTCCTTTAATTACATCAGCACCATTTCTTATGCAAAAAACCCAAAAACAAACTTTAGGATAAAAATAACCTCGATCGTCAACCAAACCGGGCAAAGGTATAAGCTGTTGGCATGTGACGGCTTTTTGGACGATGGCTACAGCGACAGTCAATC
Source organism: Pinus albicaulis (assembly GCA_034641835.2). Lineage (NCBI taxonomy): Eukaryota > Viridiplantae > Streptophyta > Pinopsida > Pinales > Pinaceae > Pinus > Pinus albicaulis. Next base: position 545,213,588 of record CM076581.1, on the reverse strand, counting down.
TGGTGGTCACGGTATTGTGCTGCCAGATAACATTGGCATGTGATCAGCTTCAGAAGGTGGATTTCTTTGCGTTCTGTTCCTACGGTTGCGGTCTAACCTCGCGACTTATCCCTTAACTCTCGCAGTGTTCACATGGACTGCAAACGGTTGCAGTTACTGTTTAAACCCGACAATTCTGACTAAACTCCAACTGCTTTCGGTTACATACATTTTCTCACATTATAGCAGTTAGTCTTTTTTGACGCAGTTTAGCTACTGTCAAAATAATTACAATTTGTAATGTTTTTCAATGTTTTTATAATGCCAAAAGCCATAGTTTTTATATTATGCTCCTTAGGTTCTAGACTTAGGTTAAGATTTAGAACTTAGGCTTTAGTTTTTTAGGATTAGTCCTTTTACTTAGACCTAGGCATAACCTTTTGTGCTATTCTTAGGTATTTTAGGATTTAGTCTTTAACAAAAAATTTTTAAGACTAATCACTAACATTTTTTCCTAGAACTAACACTTAGCTTAGACTCTCTGGTGCTTAATGTTTAGACTTAGGATTTTCTTTTATCCTTAGGTCTTTTACATGGATTTAGCACTTTACAATTCTCATCATGACTAATTCCCTTTATTGTTTCATTGTCACAGGTCGACACAACTCAATATGACGATTTTCTACATGACGACATTTTGGACTTCAATTCATGAACAGAAAAACATTGGTGAATATTTTCAAAGTCACTAACGTTGATGTCGAAGATGACAACGAACATGTTGAACTGAATTCTTGCATATAACAAGAATTTTGCATGTGACTATCTTGGTCACTTACCAAATTTTGAGAAGATCCTTCTGATGACTTGAGTTGATGAACCATTTCTCATAAAACCTTCTTGGTCGATGCAATTTTGACACAACCTGTTTATTAAAAAAATCGATGACTAATTACTTATAAGTGTCCATATTGGCCATTTTGTAATTTTGACACAAAACTTCAAGATCCAAATTGGATCACACCTTCCCACAAAAAGAACTTTTGGTTCTCCAAAAAATTTTATTACAATGCATTAAAAAAAAAGAAAAAACTCTAGATCCTAGTTACAGAGTCATCTAGATCTATAAAATTTTTACAGACTCATTTTAGACATATGGCATATAGTCTGCCCAGTTCCATTTGAAATTTGAATGTTCCCTAGCAGGTGAATTGGATGACTCCTTTTTTTTTTATGTCAATGTTGTTTCTTGTGGTAGGATTGGATAGTTTCTATTAGTATGCCCTGGAAATTTGCAATGCTGACAAATTCTCTCTTTGGAATTTGTACTTTTTGCCTTTGAATTTCCTGAATGTTGTTCATCTTCATCGGATTCATTGATAGATTGAAGCAAGGTTTTACTTGAACGCTTCTTCACTTGTAGTGTTTCATCATCTTCTTGTGGTTGGCTTTTTGTAGCTCCAACTTTCTTGTTGTAGGCTCTATGCTTCCAGCAATGTTCTACACAATGCCATGAACTTCCACAAAATGTGCATGGATATATTCTTTTAACAGTTTCTACAACCCAATTTTGATAAAAGAAATCACTTCCATAATCACTACTAGAAGATTGTTTTTGTTTACCTTTCTTGTCCTGTAGCTTCTTTGGCATAAGATCAGGATGCAGAGACCAACATTGACTCGAAATTTGGTCCATATTTTCACAATAGTCGCGCTTCATTAAACCATAACCTAGGCCTTGATACTTAGGCATTTCTTGTATAGTTATTGGTAGAAGTCTTCCTTGACCATTCTTTCCAAGGCCTTCTCCTTCCTAATATCCCATGGCATTCATCATGGACAAACCTTTTCTTTCAGAAACTTCACTTTGCTTCCGGCTAGAAACTTCCTCTGAGTCTGAATCACTTTTTGGTGATACTAATATGTTGGGAGTTTCCTCAAAAGGTGAGGAAAATGTTTTGATGGCCTATCCTGTTGATTTTGGAGTTGATGAAAGAGAAGAACTATTTTCATCCTCCTGATGAAGAGATAGTGTTGGCTTCTTTCTGTTAGTAGATGCACCTTCTATTAGAGGGTTGTTTCCTCTTTTGTTCTTTCTCAAGAATTCAATTTCCAACTGCAATATCTGCTTGTCACTTTCCAGAGCTTGCACCATTCTTTGTAGAGCAGTATTTTCCTGCTGAAATTGTTGATTGAAATCCTCGAGTTCTTTCAACCGAAGTTGTTTTCTTGAGTTCTTGCCCATTTTTGTACCTGAAAAAGAGCTAGTATGCTCTGATACCAAAATATGATCTAAAAGTGGATAAACAAGATCTTTATAACTCTTGACAAAAATGAGAATGGCAAGAAGAATAACTAAAAGAGGTGCTTGTATGTGATTCCAACTGCTTAACACGAAGTGTTTTAGAAATAAGCTATTAATTTTAATGTTAAATTTTAAGCATCATGCATAACATCAAAATTATAATGACAACAAGAATTAATGATTGAGTTCGTTCCTCCTGGACTACATCTTTAGGTTCGCTTCAATAGTGTGCGACAGTTGTATTAAGAAAACCGAGAGAAAAGGATTACATTGATTGGTCAACTGATAAGCACCAAACAACAATACTGACAATGTAGAAGGAAATTTTCCTATATAGGCTTTTCAGATATTGTCTCTTTACTTGAGTAGGCCTTCAGTTGGTCAAGAAAATCTTGTGATGATCAACACACTCTGACTGGTGAATTGAAGCATTTGGACCTCTGCACAAAAGTAGATGGACTGAGTTTTGATGTTTAAAGTGGAACTCGATGCACTGCAACAAAATTCAAATCTGAATGTAAGCAAGAATTGGAGCTCTCCTCCACAATTTCCTGCAAAAACAAAACTCTCTACGATGTACTCTAATGCTCCTCCAAAAGAACTCTCTTAATTCTTCTCTCAAGACATCCTCTCTCCTCTTAAAAACATCTTTTCTTTCTTAAATAGGATGAGGGGAAAATGGCATTAAACCAATCCATTCCCACTTTTATATCTTCATGCATCGAAGATTATGGTTCATTAGGTTTAATTTGAATTCCATTTTTTGATAATGATTTAAATGAATAAAATCATTTTAAAACCTATTTTAGATTTTAGCTCATATCATGATGGTTCTCTTCGAGATCATCGAGGCCAAAATTGGATATAGGTTGAGCCCTTGAAGTTTGTTGACCTTGGGCTACTTGAAACGTAGGTGTTAAAGGATAAGGTCCTCTAATTACATCAGCGCCATTTCTTATGCAAAAAACCCCAAAAAAAATTTGAGGATAAAAATAACCTCGACCATCAAACAAACCAGACGAAGGTGTAAGTTGTCGACATGTGGCAGCTTTTTGGACGGCGGCTACATCGACGGTCAATCCAGCAGTCACGGTCTTGCACTTTAAGATAACATTCACATGTGATCAGCTTCAGAAGGATGCTTTCTCTGCGGTCTATTCTCACGGTTGCGGTCTAACCCCACGGCTTATCCCTTAACTCTCACAGTGTTCACATGGATTGTTGATGGTTGCGAATACTATTTAAACCCGACAGTTCTAACTAAACTCCAACTACTTGCGGTTACATACATTTGCGCACATGCTAGCAGTTAGTCTTTTCTGACGCGATTTAGCTGTTGTCAAAATAATTACAATTGTAATGTTTTTCAACTTTTTTATAATGTCGAAAGCCATAGTTTTTATACTATGCTCCTTAGGTTCTAGACTTAGGTTAATATTTATAACTTAGGCTTTAGCTTTTTAGGATTAGTCCTTTTACATCATTTCACCTTAGGTTTAGAACTGGGACTTAGAACTAGGCATAACCTTTTGTGCTATTCTTGGGCATTTTAGGATTTAGTCTTTAACAAAAAAAATTTAATACTAATCACTAACATTTTCACCTAGAAATAACACTTAGCTTAGATGCTCTAGTGCTTAATGTTTAGACTTAGGATTTTCTTTTATCCTTAGTTATTTTACATGGATTTAGCAATTTACAATTCTCATCATGACTAATGCTCTTTAATGTTTCATTGTCACAAGTCGACACAACTCAATATGATGATTTTCTACATGACAACATTTTGGACTTCAATTCATGAAAAGAAAACATTGGTGAATATTTTCGAAGTCACTGACGTTGATGTCAAAGCTGACGACCAACATGTTGAACTGAATTCTTTCATATAACAAGAATGTTGCATGTGACTATCTTGGTCACTTACCAATTTTTGACAAGATCCTGCTGATGACTTGAATCAACGAACCATTTCTCATAAAACCTTCTTGGTTGATGCAATTTCGACACAACCTGTTTATTACAAAAATAGATGACTAATTACTTATAAATGTTCATGTTGGCCATTTTTTAATTTCGACACAAAACTTCAGGATCCAAATTGGATCATGTTGTTGAAGTTCAACAATAAATTTCAGCACCTACACTAGTGTGGGACCAGGAGATCCAAGTAGCACCTACACTAGTGTGGCACCACAAGTCTTAGCATCACCTACACTGGCGTGGGAAAATTTTGGTGCATGTTGATTTTAGTTATCCCTTAATTAATATAGACAATAAAATGTAATCTAATCTCAAAATAACTTGTAATAGTTAACTCAGTGTGGTAAACTTAGTTAGCTCATGAATTTCGAGTTGAGGGTAGTTGGTGAGGCATGCAGAGTAATTCTAGTTGTAACAGAGTTCGAGTGTAGTGGAGAATTAGTTAATGCAGGTTCTAATAAGTTTAAATCAGTTGTACTAGTTGTAACTATTTAATACACTAGTGAGAGATCAAGTGAATTAAATATTATTTAATTCACAATCAGTGATCTCACATGTAATTGAGGATTTACTATTATTAGTAGCATGCATGTTAGTTCCAGTGGAGACCCAATTGAGATCTAGGTGAAAGGGATGTTGACTATTAGTTGTAGGATTATTGGGTTGCACCCATGCAACCAAACACCCATTGGATTTCCCATGATCCTTGCGCAGTCAAGGAAAGCCAAAAATCCTAAATATATGGATTGCATTCCACATGAATTTTGCAAGCAAGGTAGGTTGTTTAGAGGCTAAGAATTGACTAAGTATTGGTCAGTTTTGTCTAGGACAGTGTGAGACATTTAACTAAGTACATGAGGGCTCTTGTGAGAAGATTTGTATGTAATTATTTCATGTATCCATGCTAAATATACAATAGAATATAGTGGGGTTTTGAGCAGTAAGCTTTCCCTGGGAAACTATCTGTGTTGTGGTTTGATCGATTCTTCTTTGATTTATGTGATTGGTGATTGTGTTTTTAGTTCCGCAATTTATTTGTAGAAGTGATTTAGTATCTAGCTTTAGTACATTGTTAGATCAGATTGAATCCATTATATACATGTTTGTTGTATAATTTTTACAAAATCATCCTATATATGCAAAGGAGAAGGAGTTAGGGTCATCAATTTTACACCTTGTTGCTGATGACAACAATTTTCAGCTTGAAATCAGTAAAAAACAACATTTGCAAATAACAAAAGAGAAAAATTTAGAAGCAAGGCAGATTTGGAAATTGTATTTTGATGGAGCCTCATCAAGAGAAGGATTAGGGGATGGTGTATTTATTATTCCTCCCACTCAGCAAGTAGTTACTTTATCATACAAATTACAATTTGTCACTACTAATAACACTGTTGAGTATGAAGCACTTATTTTGGGAATGAAGGGAGCAAAATATTTTGGAGTTGAACAATTGACTTTTTTTGGTGATTCAGAGTTGGTGGTACAACAAGTGAGAGATAATTATCAAGTAAAAAATTCAAAGCTGAAGAATTACAGAAATGAAGTGTGGGATTTAATTGAACATTATTTTTCAGTATTCACTTTGAATTTTGTTTCCAAAGAAGAAAATGAAATGGCAGATTCACTAGCCATTGTTGCTAGTAATTTTAAGTTTCCACTTAGTGTTAAAGCAACATATGATGTTCAAATTAAAAATAGACCTCCCATTCCTGAAAATATCAAATACTGGCAAGTATTTGAAAATGATAAAGAAATTTAGAAATTCTTGGAATGTGTAGGAATTTGCAGACATTCAGATTGATCATGAGCAAGACATAGTTGAACGTCAGAACAAAAATCCATTCAAAAAGACCTTAGCGGGAAAAGACATTATTGATCTAAAAAAAAATTAATTCCTAAAGGCTTGGTTCCTTTAGAGAATTTGTATTGTCTTTTTAAAGCCCGATAGTAAGACAGATGAAGATATTACAATTGATTGCAATATTGGTACAAAAAATTAGCCTAGATATGTTAAAGTTTCTAAATTTCTTCCTAAATAAACTAGAACTAAATATGTCAAGTTGTTGAAGCAACATGCAGACATTTTTCCATGGTCCTACAGTGATTTGAAGACATATGACATAAGTATAATGGAACATAAAATTCCTCTTAAAACATAAGAAAATCCTATAGCACAGAAGATAAGACATATTAATCCCATTCTACTCCCTATTATTGAAAAGGAAATCAGAAAAATGTGGAAAGCCAAAATAATTATGCCTTTAATATTTTCCAATTGGGTAGCTAATATAGTCCCGGTTCGAAAGAAGAATGGAGAGATTAGAATTTGTGTTGATTTTCGCAATTTGAACCAGTGTTCGCTGAAAGATAACTATCCTTTACCCAAAATGGATCATATTTTTCATAAGGTTGTAGGCTCAAAGAGGTTGTCAATGATAGATGGTTTTTCAGGGCACAATCAAATCTCAGTTGATAAACAAGACAGGGAGAAAACAACTTTCACTACACCCTCGGGAGCTTTTATGTACAATAAGATGCCTTTCAGTTTAAAGAATGTAGCTGCAACATTTCAGCAGGCAATGGACATTACATTTGCAAGGGAAAAGGACAGATTTTTACGCATTTACTTGGATGACATAATAGTATTTTCAAAATCTGATGAGGATCACTTAAAACATTTGTAGCAAGTGTTTAATAAGTGCAGAAAATTTGGTTTGTCTTTAAACCCAAATAAATCATGTTTTGTTGTTCAAGAAGGAAAATTGTTGGGGCACATAGTGACAGAAAATGGTATTTTCATTGACCCAAGGAGAGTTGAAGCTATACAGAAAATTGGCTTACCCAAAAATAAGAAAGTGTTACAATTATTTTTGGGTAAAATTAATTTTCTGACGCGTTTTGTTCCGAATTTTGCAGAAATAATTAAACATATAAATGTCTTGTTGAAGAAAGATGCAGAGTTTAGGTGGCAAGATGAATAAAAAAAACTCTTTTTTAGCAATAAAATCTGCCTTGACTGAAGCCCCAGTGTTAATCAGCCTTGATTTTGAGAAGGATTTTCTGACTTTTTCATATGCTTCTGAGGAAATTATTGCAACATTTTTACTTCAAAAAAATAAAGAAGGCTTGGAGCAGCCAATTTATTTTTTCAGCCATGCATTAAGATATGTTGAGCTAAAGTACAACTTGATTGAAAAACAAACATATGCATTGGTAAAGGCTTTGAAGTCTTTTCAAGTATATGTTCTGCATTCAAAAGTCATTTATTTTGTGCCAAATATCGCTGTCAAGAATGTGTTGCTGCAGCTAGACACAGATGGTAGAAGGGGAATATGGTTAACAAATATTCTAGAATTTGACATTGAAATCAGACCTACTAAGTTGATAAAGGGACAGGGCTTAGCCCACTTGATGGTAGAATCAAATTGCAAAGCTCTAAATCTGAACATGGAGGTAGTTGAAGAAATAGATAAAGAAGGTATATCTTATTATCATAAACTTTTTTATTCCAACTGGTATAAGGATATAGTGTATTTTTTATTAAATTTCAGTTGTCCTCCAGAAATGGAAAAATCAAAGAGAAGGGCTTTTAAACTGAAGTTTGTTAAGTATTTCATAATCTAAAATCATCTTTATTGGAAAGACATTGTAGGACATTTTTTGAGATGTGTAGATGAAGCTGAGTCACAGAAAGTTATGTCAGAGATACATGCAGGGGTGTGTGGTGGAAATTTATACTGGAAAGCTACCACAAATAAAATTCTAAGAGCTAGATATTATTGGAAAACTCTTTTCTATGATGTTTTTGCTAAAGTCAGAGCTTGCATTGAGTGCCAAAAGTTTGCTAGTAAGTAGAAGCTGCTATCACTACCTCTCATTCCAATTTCAACAAACAATCCTTTCCAACAGTGGGGGCTAGACATCATTGGCGAGATTCATCCGCCATCACCAGGACAACAAAGGTGGATTCTTATAGTCATGGACTATTTCACCAAGTGGAATGAGTTCATTCCAACTAGAAACGCCACTGACACGGTAATAATTAATTTATGTTGGAAAATATTATGTCTAGATTTGGCTGCCCTCAAAATTTGGGGACTGACAATGCAATGGATTTTAAATCTGCAAGGATGACCAATTTCTGTCAGAAATATAATATTGATTTGACTCATTCTACACCTTATTACCCCCAAGGTAATGGGTTAGTTGATTCATCGAACAAAATCTTGGTATGAATCATAAAGAAGATGATGATAGAAAACAAAAGAAATTGGGATACTCAGCTAGTTCATGCTATTTGGGAAGATAGGGTAAGCAATAAGAGATCAATTGGAGTTTCTCCCTTTCAACTTGTTTATGGTGCTGATTTTGTGATTCCATTATAGTTGGCCCTTCCTATTATGAAATTTTTACAAGATGAAACTGATGATTCAAATCTCATTCAGAGAAGGATGCTGCAACTTATAGAAGCTCATCAAATCCAGGAATCCCTGATGGTAAAAGCACAGAAATACAAAGGAAAAGTAAAATATTTTTTTGACAAAAGAGAAAAACAACATGTATTTCAAGAAAATGACTTGGTATTGTGCTGGGATGCAAGAAGAGAAGACCATGGCAAGCAAGGTAAGTTTGAAAACTTGTGGTTTGAGCCATTCAAAATTTCTCAAGTTCTGGAAAATAACACATTTCTGCTAAAGCATTTAGATGATGATCAATTAACTGGAGGTCCAGTCAATGGTCATTTTCTCAAAAAAAAAAAATCTTTGATAAGTTACTTAGTCTTTCCATTGTAAATATCCAGAGTGTTGTTTCAATAAATACCCATGCCCTGGCATTTGTGTTTGTAAATAGAGTCAGTCTTGAGTTCAGTCAATAAAAGTCAACTCCTTTCATTAGCTACTGAAATTCAAAGGTCTTGAGAGTTTAAGGCACTGAATCTATAGTCCTTGAAGCCTCACAGGGAGGACTTCATCCCCAATAGGAGTCATTGTTAGCACTACAATTTTTCAAAGTCTGGTCATTATTGTAAGTTGTGTCTTTTATCCTCTCTTGTCTCTTAACCTATGGTTGGAGACCATGGAGGGTTAAAATGTGTATTAGTTTTTATCATTTTTAACAAAGTCCAAAAGAATTTTTAGTTCAATAGTTTGTTTGTGTCATAGAGTTATTAGGATAATTTTTCTTTTAATAAGCCTTTTAACTGATTTGAGTATTTAAGGTCATGGGTTAAGCTTCAGAAGTCTTATTTATTCAACATGATATTTTCTATCCAAGACTATGGAAAAAATGTCAGAGTCATCATTTGTTTTAGGAATAACACAGGAATAGCTACATTTTCTAGAAAGGTAGTTATTTTCTTCAGAAAATATGGTTTTACAAGCAACACAGAAATAGTTACCTTTTTTTAAAAAGTAGCTATTTCCTGTAGAATTTGTACAAGGAGGTAAAAGAGGCATTACTCAGGTGAAAAGACACTGCTCTTTGAATATTGAAGGTCTCCTAAAACAAGAGGTATTACTCTTCTGAAAGGTGGCTATTTCTAATTGGCGGATTCATTAAAAGGAGTTGGCTATTTTATTTTCTAAGGCTAGTCAAATCTCATGCTACTCATTAAAGGTGAAATATATTAAGGTTAAGGTACGAGTAGCTATTAGTTAATAATTCGATGGAGTGAAATGTTTGGTGGAATGAGTTGACACCATAATTTAAATATTTTGATTTTTTGTCACACCCTCTCATCGTGATTTAGGGCATGCAGAGCTCCATTTTCATTTACCCCTAGAAAGCTACATCAAACGGTTTTCTATCCTCCAGCAAGCAATTTTTTTACCTTGTGCCAACAATTAGGGCTTCATGGAGGGTTGTTGTTCCATGTTTTATAGGTGTGCACTAGTGGTTAAGTTAGTTGTTAACAGAATCGGTAAGGGTGGTAAGGTTAATTGTTCTTACAACCAATACTAGTTTCATTGATCATCGTGCAAAGCCACAGTTCCAAGAAGCATGGTGGTATCGGTTTTTAAATAAATTTTCAAGAGAAAAGGTTGTAGTTTCTCAGGCATTTGTTGATTCATTGGATGGAGAGCAGTTCAAGTTGGGGTCTCAGACCTTCAGGATCACACTGACTATCATTGCAAGAGCTACCCAAACATCAGCTACAGGTGAGTCCTGGTACAAGAGGAAAACTCTACTTAAGGCTGATTTAAATCCATATTGAAAGCTTGAACATGAAAATATAGATTGGACCCCTACTATTCACATTTCTTATTTTATGCCTGAGCATCAAGATGTTATTACCACTGTGCAGTGTTATATTATCTGTGAAGGCAGGTTTTCCACTATGCATCAATATCATATGAGGTTTCTAGCTCACATATCGGGCTCTAAACCTATGAACTTACCATTTTTCCTTTATAAATATATGTTTACAATGTCTCAAAAAATATAAATAACCCCAGAATATTCTCTTCACAATATTTATCACAGGGGTTTAATCAAAATGTTGGTGTTTTATCATCTGAAGAAGAAGAGAAACACATGGGAAAAAATTTTAGCAGATGAAAGTTTCAGCAGTGTTAACTCAAGGAGAAGGGTAGGAAGACCTTTAAGGCAAAATATCCAAGAGTTGTAGTCAAGCCTTGCACCTACATTGACCCCTTCACAAACTGGATAATATTCTACTCCATCTAGCAAAAAGACAAGGAACTCAGTTAGGAGAGCTAGAGTTCAAACCACCACTCCTATACCAACCATCACTCCTATACCTACAGTGAAACCAGCTAAGAAAGTTTACACTAGAATACTACCTAAGGAACCACAGACCTTGGGGTCTTTTAGGAAAGATCATGCAAGAAAACTTAAACAAAAGGATACCCTACTTGACAAGAATGCAATGTCTAAATGAAAGGAAGATGTAGCTTCCTCTTCAAAGAGTAAATGCAGGAGAAAATTTATTTTGGCAAAGGGATATTCAGTGGAAGTCATCCCTAAAGCATTAACACAAAAACTTGACCTAGATACTAGACAGGAGAGTGAAGAAGAAGATACCACTCCAACAACAGAGGAGCCAACACTGGCACAAGTCTTTTCCTCTCTAAAAACATCATCTAAGAAGAAAAGCAAAGTCTCTGATACTACAACAGAAGAACCAACTATAACCCAACATTATTCATCTCTCAGTTCATCAACCAAAGGGAAGAAGAAAGCCATAATCCACTCATACTCATCTTTTGAAGAAGAAAGCAGTGAAAAAAAGTTTATTGAAATAGAGTTTGAGGAGGGGCAGTCAAGCAGAGTTATCCATGGAAGGAAGTGGCCTTCATACATTCCTAATCCATACATTCAAATACCTCATACCATACCAAAGAATAAGCTCAGGCTAGCAATAAATCTCATAGCCAAACCTGCTCTCAAATATGAGATAATAAACATAGATGAAAGTCCATAAAATTATCCAGGGAAGAAGAAGACTCAGAAGAAAAAGAAAGTACAAAATAGAAAGCCAAACAAGAGGGTCACCAAGGCAGAAGCTATTAGGATTTTTTATTCTATACTAGATCTTTGATGATTGAATTTATGAAACAATGAAAATATGAAGAATCATATCATTTTTGGCTTATGTACAGAATTTTCATAAATAGCTACCTTTTCCAGAAAAGTAATTATTATTTTCAAAATTTGTATAAGAAGGTGGAAAGGTTGCTTTTTTGTTCTGGTTTCAAAGAATGACACTAAGTGGTGATAAATTGAATGCAACCTCAATGGTAATGGTTTTTTCTAAAGTCTTATCTGGTCAAGCTACCTTCCAGATGTCATTTTTAGTTGGATACTCCAATTTTGTGGATAAAGGTCCAGGTGTCCTTTTCAGTTGACAGTTTCACTTTTTGTGGAGGAAGTTTTCCAAGAAACGAGGAGCACTCAACCACCTCAAATCAGCTATTTCAAGCTCCATATTGTCATGTTTTGTCTTCATTGTATTTCATACTACTTTTCTATTATGTTTAAGATAAACTTTACTATATGTATAGGTTCGTAATAAAGTATCTAAAACAGACTTGCACTTTTTGTGGAGGCTTTAACATAACACCTTTTTGTATATATACTATGTAAAGAAATGAAGAAAGGTTTCGTTAGTTGTTCATCTTATTGTATATTGTGTTGTATATTTTGAGTATATAATATATCCAGATGCACTCTTGAGGACTCACAAACTGTATGGTGTGTGTATTGTTTTCCCTTTTGTTTTTACATACTTTATCTATCTTTCCAGATTTATTATAAAAGTTCTATCTCATGCTTTTATCCATCTTGTGAAACTCAAAAACATATTGATTTTTTTTTGTAAGTCTTGTTCCAAACTTTCCTAAATTAGTATGAATTGAAGATTGTGCATAAGCATTCCTGGGGGACAAATTAAATCATGTCTTATGTTCTTGTAATTATTTTGATCTAGCATGCATGTTAATATGTTTTTATCAGTTTTGATCTATCAAGCATTACTGATTCATAAGGTCATGTTAGTCGAAAGCATTCCTTGTAATGGGATTATTAAAATTTAGAGTGAGACTCTTGTAAGTATTTTAAAGAATTCTTTCACTATACATTTCAGATATAGAATTTGTGTCACCCTTTCCTCTTAGCAATGGGCTTCTATTTTACATATCCATTGTTTATCTTCTATTCTTCTAACCATCAAGCTACAAAATCAACCTTGCTACCACATCATGCACTAGTGCCCTCATATGTGTGAGATATTCTTATTTTCTCAAAACCCCTTTCAGTTTGTGTAAGTTCCAACCACTTTCCAAAAAACGTAATCTGATTATAAGAAAATCCCTTGAGCGTAAGATGTGTCTGGTTAGGCGCTTGTTACAATATAAGTGTTGATTCCAAAGCTAACAAGTGGCTTCTCTCATGTCTGTTAACAACTTACATCATTGGCTAGTAATCATAGGGTGTCTTCCCATGTTTGACTTCAAATCACATATTCGCATGGTTAGACTCGTACTTAAGCGATGGAGTGAATGAGATAGAATACCTCAGATCTAGTTTCATCCATATGGGCTGCGATTTCAGGAGTACTACCACATCATCTGTACGATGGTATTTACATAGATAGCCATCCTATCATGGGTCTATATTTGTAGATGACTTTCTGATGTTATGATATTTTATGTGTTGAGTATGGGTATGCCTCCCTCAACAATTCATGACCAAGATGAAAAAGAGATCATGATGTAGTGTATTGTAATTGATGCAGGTCACCGTTCGCTTCAAATCCTACTCATCACATCGTAAAGAATATCATTCAACATTATCATTTTCGACTTCATGCTTTAGTGGGCAGCTGTTACAGGTCAATTTGGGCATCACTCCCAAAACCTAGATTAGTATCAACTAGGGTCTATTATACTCTAAATCAGTTTCTACATGCCTTAAACAAGTCATCCCATTGATGGTTTTCCTCCATGAAAGTTTCACTGCTTGAAGTCCAGTTGAAGCGCTTCATTGAGCCAATGACACACCTATAGACTACAGTAAGTGCTTTGCAGAGCATCTACTCCAATGCAAAGTTGTGTTTCAAAGCATCTAGGGCCACTTAATAATGCGTTGGTCAACTGGGAGTGAATTCTTCATAGGATTCTGGGAATATTCCCACCTTCTAATGGCTTCTAGAAGTTGTTCCATCTATCACATCATCTAAAAACTTCAAATATGAACACCATGGAGCCATTGAACCTCTTATCCTCCTATTCCATTTAACAAGTACACCTCTTCATCCATTTTTGGAAAATCCATTCAATGATCCATTAATGTCAAACTACCTTCACTACTTATAAATTGAGAACTGATCATAGTGCACAAGAGAGCAAGAATTTGAATTAGTAGAGTTATGCTGGTGAGATCACAGCTCTTCGAGGTGTCATTTTCATGTAATTTTATGTTTCTGGAGTGATGTTGTTGATGTGATTAGGATAGGACTGAAGCTCAAGCGAGTTGATATCGAATCAATCCAACTGGTTGTAACTTCTCCTTCTACTTCATAATAAAGATATTTTTTCCTTTCCTAATACATGTGTTTATGATTTAATATGTGTATTTTCAAATGAAAACGATTCAATTTGTTTAACATGAATATATCATATGCCTTTATGTCGTTTTTTGTCTTCTGTTAGTCATTGTAGGTACCAATAAAGCGATTTCAGTTCGATTGAGAGCAATGGAAGCGACAAAATGGAGACAAAGCATAACGAAGATCACAAGTAGGTGTTCTCCCCTTATCTATTCATTTTAAGGAAAAGGTCAACTATCTTTCTTCTGTTGTTCTAAGTGTGACCACCACACTTAGGGAAAACACATCTATCCTCAGGTTTGATTTCTGTAAAACACGAACTTTTAATGAAAAGACTCCCAATACAAAGAAAGCATTGATTGAAAAGATACTATAAAAATTATAAGGTAATTATCATGAAATCATAAAGAAAAAGCTCTTGAATTGTAAATAAAATTCAACATCCAAAAGATAAAGCTTACAACTCTTTATATCGTTGTCACAACATGATATGTATGCTATTTTTAAAGGATTGATTCCATAAATTTTTAAGCCCATAAAAATTCCATAGCAATTCATGTACTTAGTGATTTTTAGTTTATGATTATTTAAGGTAATCGTTACAGTCAAACCCTTTACGCAAACATATTACCACTCAGCTAGAACTCGTATTAATATCAAGGTATGTTATTATTAATAAAACTTTGTCTAATCTTTCAGAAATAACTCAAGAAATTCTCTCAGAAAGGAAAGAAATAGTGCAATGTTCGGGAAAGAAATGGAGTACTAAAACTAAAAATAAAAACCACTCAACACACATGATGCCTCTTCTAATATGAGATCATGTAGAAAGGAAATACATCACAAGGGTTTCAGAAAACCTACAAGCTCAAGCATAAAGAACCACTCTGTTCACACTAGCATAAATATATTTAAACACACCATGAAAATGGGGAGAACAAGTTGGGTTAGTTGGGCCCTAGAAAACCAACTCGTTTCCCTTCACAGAAACTTTGAACTCAAATGCACGAAGGAAAAATTAAAGATAATAATAACAAGAAATAAATGAAACTGGAATTAGCTCCTTCTTTATTCAAAGTCTTTTGAAAATATACATAGTAAAACCATAGATCTAGCCTAGAGGGACATGGCATTACAAGTTTACAAAATTACAGAACTAGTGTATCAAAGTTCTTCAAAGTATAGCTATTTAAACCTATCCTAGAATCCATTTTTACACATATATGCTCGACTCTCGGCGCAATGAAAACCTAATAGGAAATCGTGTTGAATTGATGACTGACCTCCATCTTTAACATGTCCATAACCCTCCAAGCCTGATTCAAAAAAAGGAACAAACGTCCAATGGTACGTGCACGCCACTTCCTTAACAATTGTGATATTTTTGGAGTCAATCTAGAATGAATCGACTGGTTGTCCACCTAGTACAGGAATGATGGATGTTACGAGAACATTGGATCCTGCACCAACCAACTCCAACTTCGGTTAATGGAATTTACTCACCACGCCTTAAGGAAATATGAATAGATAAGTTACAAAGAAATATAATCCAATTTAATGTCTTTAATTATTAATAAGCTTCTATAATCCAAATCCAATAAAACCACAAAAAGGACTAAGAACCATGTGTAAAGGGGTTCAATTTAGTTGTAAAATAAGGGTTTGGCTAGCATGATTTAGGATAGAGATAGGGTTAAAAGAAGGAAATTATGGCGACTAACATCCCCCCAACCTCATTTCATTGTGTGTCCTCATACAACCACTAACCTCTAAAAAATAAAAATAAAAATTAGGCCTCCCTTTACTTCTGAATCTGAATGTTGATTCTCGACCCATCTACCTTCAATTTCTTGACATGTGCTTTCCTCAGGCGCTTCACCACTTTCCTCAGACGAATTTTCCAATGAGATGCATGGAATTTCCATGTCTTCACTTATCTTTTCCATTCATGTACTACCTTCATAAATTCTTCATACCTGCTCTTCAATGTATTATTCTGGTCCATTACACATCGATTTAAAACTTCAAGTTCATATATTTGTTGCTTGAACTCCTAAATTTGACTTTGCACACCAGAGACATAATTTTTCTCTTCGTCTTCTTCCTGCATTGTTTCTTTATAAGCAACTAAATCATATAAAGTATCAATATTTTCTACTTATTTTTCCAGCTCCTACTTTCCAATATTTAGAGGAATAGTATCCTCATGATTCTATATTGTCGAGTCTTTTGTTACCTCTTGCTTCATTTCTTGTTTATGAGACACCTTTTTATTCTTAATTTTCTTCATCATAGATGATAGAGGAACATTATCCTCTTCCTCAACTTATCCCAGACTAGAGATCAAAGCCCCCATGGTTGCTACTTCTGCTAACACTGAAAGGTTTTTCGGCACTGCTAAACCCTCTATAGTAATTTCCATAGGAGGGTCTTTCAGAGAGACACACTCCTTAGAGTCCTCGGTGATATCCACTGTAGTAGTTGTTGTGACTGGCTCCTTTCCCTAAGAAGCATGGTGTATTTTCAATGACCCTCGTGTAAACCTATGGGAAGGTTTGGGCTTCTCAATTTCACTTTGTTCTTTACTCGACTCCTTCTTCTTAGGTTTCAACTTCCTAGAATAGGGTTCAAAAACCTTCAATTTTCCCTTCTTTCCCCCTTTTAATGGTGTCAGATTATTCTCCTATTTCTATATGAACTTTGGCTTGCTGACCTTTTTACTTCCTTTTTGTGGTTGAATCCCATCATGAAAACATTTTGCAGTGATTTCACCCTAAAATGTTTTCAAAAATGCTTCCCATGTAGTGCCTCTATTCTCTAACTTTTTTTAACCATAATATTTATTAACCCATAATGACACAACTTAAACCCTATCTGGTTTCTACGACTCTTTTGCACACTTTTAAACATTTTGTCTAAACTCTTTAGTATAAAATGAGGGAAATTGATCAATTTACCTTACTCAGAATGTAGTAGAAGCCGAATATGATAGAGGTAGGTTAATGAGTACCTCCCCTCACAGGTGAGGAACTTCTGGAGAATTTACAACAAATTTCACCATTTTTCGACCATCACATTCCTTTGCAGCCCAATTTTTCATTCCACATCATAGTCTTCTTCAAGTATAAAATGAAACCATACACCCTCTTCTATTTTTCCCTTCTTAAACTATTTCTCGACTATGGATGATAGCTTCGTGGCATGAGAAATATATTTTTTTGTCACTTGAAACTATAAAGAGCAGACAATGGTTTTCACTCCATCAAATATGTGTGAGAATTCCTGAGCTACGATGGAGTCATAGCCATATAACTTGAGCAAGAAAGGAAGGAACCCGATTTCCTGCAATAAGGGAAGACTGACCTCGTACTCTACCATCCTGTCTAGTTCTTTTACAGACTATAGTTCAATGCGGATCGGTGCCATGCTACTCCAGGGTTACACTACTCTCACTCTTCTGCAAAATCTTGAAAGAAGGTCCTTTTAACATAGAAATTTTGAATTTATAGAGTGTGCTTATGGCCTCTCCATTTATCAAGTAAGGTCTTCAAATATTTCATCAAATCATGCAAAAAATCATGAGGGAAAGAAAGAAGTGTGAAAAGGGTATTTTTAGAAAGGGAAGGAATTATTAAGGGCAATTAGAGTGAGATAAACCAAAGCAGGGGGATATAAGAAAAAGGAATGAGAGAAAAATTTTAGCGACAAGAGGGAAAACAGAAATCGGGACAAGAAACTTTGTGAAGAATAGGAGGGAGATTTCAACTAGGATAAAAGGAAGAAATATTGGGAAAATTACGAAAAAGAAATAAGAAGAAAGGTAGATTTTTTACCTCAATCCATAGATGTCTTTGCCTAATAATGTTGTACCTTAAATAAAATAGTTGCAGTGGGAGTTTCACGTCACTTGTACAAGATTTTCCATGTCAACTGCTCTGAACTTAGATACGAGCTTAGTTTTGATAGTCATTTTGTTGTCACCAGAAAATTTTTACAGAAACCTGATTCTTCTCAATGAAAATTGACCTTTATAATAATTAAGTAACATCCCTTTTTATTAATAAAGTCGATCCACTCACCAGCAAGCTTGTTTTCAGGCAGACCCTTCCATGACCATGTCAACAAGCTGATTTTCACAGTCATAGGTAAAGATTTTTTTCAATCTGTTAATTTTCTGTTTTTTTTTTAAATGGAAAATAAAAATCAAATTCACACTAGGTTTGCATCACCACCTACCATCCTTAATTATGGTTTCTACTATACTTGTTCTATGAATTTTTCTTTATTGTTTGGCTGAAAATATACTTTAAGTATATGCCCATTCACTAGGAAAATTGATTCATGTCCATCAATGGTTTTTATTTTCACCACTCCATTTTAAAAAAATTTGAATAATTGTTACATAGCATTTTGTCTTCGTCCCTGCGATCCCTCATCCCATACATTGGAGGACTATTCCCCTGACCTGTGAACAGTAAAATGACCTGAAACCACCTTCATGGCATCCTCTTTCATAAGGACAAAAAATCTCTTGAAGAACATTTCCTCTGAAAAACCCTAAAAACAGATGTTTTAGCCTTGGCGCGACTAGCCAGTTCAACCCTCGTGTGGGGGAAATCCACACTAGAGGGCATGCCAACTGGCACTATGTCCCTGTGTTTCACTCATGCCAAGCTTATTAAGGGATGTTTTTAAAAAATAAATGGCGGAAGTTTGATTCTAACAAACTCTTGAATGAATCATCAAAAGGAGTTGAGTGGTTTGGCACCGGATCTCCATGTATAGGAAGTGGTTTTCCACCTATCATGGAACCTTCCTAAGAGATAGGGCCTATCCCATGATTATAGGGATCCCAAATTCCTTTCCTCCATCTATAAAAGCTTTCCCTCTCCATTAGCAAGCTAGCTAAACTTGTAGGAAGGAAAATATAGCCAGGCAACTATTGAGAGCCAAGCCGAAGAGAATCCCGTAAGAGAGAGAGCTTCATCCAGATTCCTAACAAGCTTTGTTGAGACATGCTCCGCTGCAAGCCCAGAAGGAAGATCATAGCGTTAGAGCATTTGGTTGTAATCTCCCTTTTGTCATTTATAATATAAGTGACTCTGATTTTGGTTCCATTCATGTGTTCATTTATTTATGTAATGCAATGAATTATATCCTCTCTGAATGATATATAGTTACATGCTTTAGATTTTACGTTGTATGTCGTTGTTTCCCTGCATGTGTACAGGTGTTCGAACATGTCGAACGGAAGGATCATGATCTGTCAAGCAAGGGACGGGAAACGTCATCTTTTCTTCAATGACAACTATGTGAGATTTGAGATAGGCTACTCGTCACAATCTTTGTCTTTTTGTAACTAGGAACCAATGTCATTGCGTGACTTAATTTTTGCTAGACCCGATCTAGGCCTATGGGATCGCCTCTATCTGTAGAGGGGATTTACCTCTTCAACAATACTTTATATGGCCCCATCTAGCGTGTACAAAATTTCCCTTTAAAATGTTCGAATTTAGAATCATAAAGGAGTACCCAATCACCTAGTTGGAACTACCTCTTTTTTATCAGTTTGTCATGTCATTTCCTACGCTATTGCTGCATTAATATGTTCTATTGAACATAATCCCTTCTCATTCAACTGTAATAGACGTTGTTGTTGTGCTTCCAAGAGGTCCAATCCCAATTGGACTATAGTTCTGAAGGTCTTCATCTGGAACTCAATCGGCATCAGGATGGTGAGCCCTGGTATTGCACCAAGAATGTTGCAACTCCTAGGGGCTGCCCTACTTTACTTTATCAACCTAGGGTTCGTAAAAAATTTGAGGTGACAGTGCTATATACACAGCAGATGCATTTTGTTCATGTCATCCTTTTTTGCTTCACGTAAGGGTCATATTTCTTAAATTATGAGAACAACTAAAAAGTAAATTGCTGGAAGGAAATGACAGAAAGGAAATTGAACTAAATTTCTAGAAAGGAATGCCAAGAATGAAACTAATCTAATTTGCAAAAAAAAGATAGCAGAAAGGAAATTAGCTCTAAACCACACTTAACTTGGCCAAACATCTAAATGCACTCTACCTATCCTATGATCTATCTACCATACTCCTATCCATGCAACTAAACTATCCATGCCTTAATTTTAATTAAAAAGAATTAATTTGCAACTCAGAGGGAAGAAAAATGGCTAAGAGGGCTAATGGGGGGTTTAACACATGAAATGAGGTTTGGAAGCAGAAAGAGGGGGTTAAACCATTAGAAAAATATATGATAGTGTGATAAATGGCTTTGGAGTGGATGGAGGGGGTTAAACCCTTAAGAAACCTTATTATAACGCAAGAAATGACTTCGAAGCGAAAAGAACTCAGGAATGCGATGGATAGAAAAAGTTGCGACGTGTGATGTTTCAATTGTGACTTCACAAGTTTAAATGGATCGCACTAAGGACTTAATGGAATTAACTAAATGGTGCGCAGTGAGAAGTGTGAAGAGTGACGTGACAGGTCGCAAATCGCAACATCGCAAGTTTACAAGGATAGTGGTAAGGATTAACGGGAATAAACTAAATGGTGCACAGTGCGAAGTGCGAAGAGTGACGTGGTGGGTCGCGAATCGAAATATTGCAAGTTTAAAAGGATAGCAGTAAGGATTAATGGGAATAAACTAAAATGTGTGAAGTGTGATTTTCGTTGTAGTAAAGGTTGCAGGCAGAGATTTGCAATGTGATGAGTTTTGTGAGATGCGATTTGCGATGTGGTAAGTTTTGCGGGATGCGATTTGCGATATGGTAATTTTTGTGAGATGCGATGTGTGATGGGGATGATGTGGTGGTGGAAGAAGCTAAGAGTTTCGATTTTCGATTTCGCAATCGCAAAGAATGAGCAGTGAATGTTAACGGTAGAAGGTAACCGATGCGAAGTGCAATTTGCGATTTCACAATATCGTAATCGCAAGGAATGGGCGATAAGTGTTAAGGTAATCGTTAAATGTTGTGATTGTGAAGTGTGATGTATGGTGGTGGGAGTCTCGAGGAGCCAAGGCAGAGGTTTGGTTTTCGGTGGTTCTGTATGGTTTTTCATGTGTTTTTCATAAAAAGGGTAAGGCAGCCGTGAACGGAGAAAAAAAGAGAAGGCTAAAGAGCTTAAGGGTGTTCGAAAGAAGTTCAGTGCAATGCTAAGGTGAGAAGTAAAGGGGGAAATTGAAGCATAAGAGCAGTGCTTAGAAGTGAAGCAGACCTACGGATTCATGTATGGGAAAGAGACAAAAATGTGAGATGAAATAGTAAAGGAAAGGCCTGGACTTGGCAATACAAATTCTTCCCCAAATTTGAACAAAAAGCAATTTTGGCCTGTGGTAAGGTCTGCCCCTACTTGAACTCAATTGACAGAGATGAGAGGGGGGAGACTTGACCACAGTTTTGGATTTTTTCCTCTATTTCACTATGCATAAGCAATTAAAGCTACAACAACACAAAAACTAAATACCAATGAAACTTATGAGAAGCATATCTAACTTAAATGACAGAGGCATAACTAGCTAAATGACAGAAAGGAAAAGGTAATAACAGCAAAGAAGCTGAGGCACATGGGTCGGTCCCTAACCCATGAGCCTAGCCTTCTAAACTTAAATAAATCAAATGAAATCAGTCTTCTCATTTCATAAAATAATAACTACATACATCTCTGAAAGTTTTGATCCCTGAATAAAACAAAAAGCTTCAATAGTTCACAACAATAATTCTAAATGGAAGCGAGACTAGGATAGACCAAATCCTACTAGCTCTAGCTCTGTCTATTTATTCTACAGGAGAGCTACCAACAGCTCCCTAGAAAATGGTGATTGAGTCCACTAGACTACAAGTAAACCAAGACTGAGTGCTCTCCTCTTTGAGTTTCTTGGCTCCCTCTAGAATTTGAATTACTGGAGAGAATCCTTGGGGATCCTTTTGCTACTTGTGGAATTCGAATTTCTAGGGAGAATATTTGGTATCCTTAGACTGCCTTTGAGGGTGGAAAATCTTCCTATAATTTCTCCTTGTTGTCTCCTCCAAGTATTTTTGATAAAATATTTATAAAAATTCTTAATAAATCATGATTCTTTGCACTCAACCTTATATTAGGGACTCAGAGTATGTTAGCCTTAATCACCAACTATAATAGCATCATAAACCCAAATAATAATAAAAATGCAAGAAAAATAGATCTAAGAAGGCAAAAGGTGACTATTAACCCCTCCAAATATGTCTAATGAGGGAGCTCATCATCACCCCCCTATTGAATGGTTTCTCATCCTCTAAGCAACTTATCCTCCCCCTCCATTTCCTTCAAATCTTTGACAGCCCCCCTGATTTCCTGAGGAAGAAGTGTGGGAGTTTCCCCAAGGGGGTAAAATCCATCATTTTTTTTGCATTCTCCCATTCTCTATCTTGTGCATCTATGTCCTCTTCATCAGTCAGCCCCAGCAGCAAAGGTGGGCTGAGATTTAGTCCCAACCATCGGATCTTTTTGGCCTGCATGGCCCTCTTGTATAATGGTGTCCTTTAAAATGAACCCCTCATTATTTCTGGATTATGATACTCCCTATCCTTGAGGCTATGTGGGTGGCTATTCCATCTCCTCAAGCTGGCCATAATGAACTCCTCTTCTATCTGCCTAGAAACATCATCAAAGTGGCCTATCACCTAGTTTTAAGTCTGAAGGTAGCTTTCAACTAGTGCAGGGTCCTTTTCAATCTCTCGATGGTTAAGGATGACTCCTCTTGGGCTGAACACCTCTGGTCTGAGATATAAGGGTTCTCTATTTATTCTTCCCATGACCTTCCATATTTCTTTGGCTCTATTGTTCTCATTCACCATCCAAGATGCTAGAGCCATTAACTGCATATCCCCCATTGTAGGATTGGGGTCCCAAATCTCTAGATTTTTCATCACAAAGTTATGCATATAAAACTCTGCCATCTTTGCCTGATCATCTATGTTAGCTTGCTTGTAGAAATTCATGAATTGCCTACAATCTTGGAAAGGGAGTGATCCATGGGAGGCTAGAGTATTGATTTGAAATAGAAGCCATTTTTCTTTGAGGTGCATATCATATGAGTTAGAGGGGAATCTGTGCTGAAGGGCTTCTATGCATAAGTCCCCCATGGTGGCTACTTGCTCCTCTTTTTGCTGCAATTTCTCCTTTAGCACTACATTCTTTGCGTGTACTTTCTGCAACTGCTCCTTCAGAGATATTTCTTTGATTATTTCCTCCCCCCTTGGTGATTCTTCAATGATGATCAGGCTTAGAGGAGAATTTTATGGCTTTCTTTGATTCTTGTCAGCTCCAGAATACCTAGAGGTCTGCCTTTTTCTTTTTGCGCTCAGAGGAGCCATGGTGGCAGTTATATTTTTGTAGTGAGGGGATGTGACGTTGGGTTGTGAGTATATGTCTTGCCCAGTTTCTTCTATCTCTATGACTTCTATGGCCATCTCTTCTGTTTTTCTTTGGCCTTTTGTCTCTCTCTCTCTCATTCTTATGGTTCTTCTTGTTTCTGCTGGTTCTTCCTCGGGTTTCTTCTTTCTTTTTTCTTTCTTTCTGTTTCTTCTTCTTCTTCTTCAAGCGCTGCATGCTTCTGTCGGTCCTCTCCCTCTAAAAATGGTCAATTCACTGGTTTGGATGAGACAACATCTCATTTTATTAGATGACATAGCTAAATTTGGAGTGCCAATATAACTCCACTCAGCTCCAGTTCTGTTGTAGACAATTGGTTCCTCCTCCCTATTAATTCAAGATGGACTGTGTGTTTTCCTCCCCTCATTCTCCTCTACTCCATTGATTTAAAATTTTTCTTTTGCATGCCCAGGTGGCATGTACTCCCAGTTTTATTCCATCCATACCTCATGGTGGTGGCCGAGTTAACTGGCCACATTTCTTCCCCTCAAACTCTAAGTCTGCAAATTAATTATTTATGGCTATTATGAATGCGTAGAAAGGGGTGAGAGCTTATACTTGAGTTTACCTGTTGTTTCCAAGGTGGTTGCAGGAGCTGCAGGTTTGAGACAAGCCTTTTTATATGTTGCGTTCTTCACCATTTTCCCATTCTCTAAGTGAGCAGCTTGTTGAAGGAGTAGCTTCTGAATGAGATGTTGATCTTTGTCTGTTGTTTCTCTCTACTGTGGATGTCGTGTGGGATGCTTGAGATGCCATGTATGGAATTCTCATTCTCCTATATTATGTTATGCAGGTACCCTTGTTGTCCTTATTGGCATTCCCTGAACAAAATTGTTTTTGCAGGAACTTCTTGATGTTTGTAGCAGTCTGTTTGTGTGTTGCTTCTCTTGCTACATTGTGCTCAAGAATCGAGGAGTGTGGTGTATGGAGTTGATGGAGGAATTTATGAAGATGAATGGAGTGGATGATGGGATGGAAGGAAAGATAGAAGAAGTGAAAATAAGATGAATGCTTCCCTATGTTTTCCAGAAACTAGTAACAACCTGCAAAACAGAAAACACAGAAAAACAGAGTGATGCAGATGCATTTTTTTGGTTTTGTTCTTCTTATTTTTTTTTATTTTCTATTTTCGAAAGAAATTGGGGTGCCCCCCATGGAGGCTTTCAACCCAAAAAAATTCCTTGGGTGCCTCAAAAAGGTTTGCACCCATGGATCTTTATTATTTTTTTCCTTTTTTTTTGTAGCAAGTGAGCTGCCTCCATCGAGGTTTTCAACCCACAAGATTATTCTTTATTTCTTTTGTCTTTCCGTAGGTGTGGGAAACTATGGATTTTCCCATCACATACACCTCTCTACTTGTTGAATTTATGAATTCTACCCTTGACAAAGGCTTCTTGTAAATTTTAAGTCTATGACCATTGACAAGCAAGGGCATCCCTTCCTCATATATGGTCATGATTTGAACTGCGCCATTATCAAATAATTTCTCCACTGTGTAAGGGCCCAACCATCTTGTCATCAACTTGCCTTTGAAGTATTTAAACCTTGAATCATATAGCAGTGCCCAATCTCCTTCTTGGAAGGTCTTTTATTTGATGTTCTTGTTATGCCATACCTTCCTTTGCAGTTGAACTACCTCTGTGTGAAGAAGTGCTTGCATTCTGAACTCATCCAATCCATTTAGTTGCAGCAACCTCTAATTTTGGGCATTTTATAGATCTATATTTAATTTAGCTTCCATTCTTAAAGTATTGAATTCAAACTCAATTGAAAGTAGAGCTTTCTTACCATAGACTAGTTCATAAGGAGTGAATCCTATTGTTGTCTTCCAAGTGGTGTTGTAGGCCCAAGTAGCTTCTACCAATCTATCTGCCCAATATTTTATGTTGTTTCTCACAACCTTGGTGAGGATTATCTCTAAAGCTTAGTTAGTTTCTTCTACTTGGCCATTTTCCTGAGGGTGATAGGCAGTAGAAGTTCTATGCTTAATCTTGTGCTTCCTCAAAATATTCTCAATGAGGTGAGAGGTGAACTGTGATCCCTGATCAGTGACTATTTCTCTGGGGTATCCAGATTTTTAAAACACCTTCTCCCTCATAAATTCTGCTAATTTTTCTTCGGTTTCTACCTTCATTGCTTTTGCTTCAGTCCACTTTGTTAGGTAATTAGTGCAAACTATGATATTCTTATTTTGTCTGAATGGTGGATCGATGGGTCCAAAAAAGTCAATGCCCCACTTGTCAAATGGCTCAAAATCCACCTGAGGGTGTAAAGTCATTTCATCCCTTTGTGTGGGTTTCCCCATCCTTTGGCACTGGTCACACCTGCGAGTGTATCTTCTAGAATCTTGGTGAAGGGTAGGCCAATAGTAACCCGCCTGAAAAACTTTGCAAGAAGTTCTCTTTGCAGCAAAGTGGCCTCTACATGGGTTGCCATGACATTCAGAGAGGATATCAAAAACTTCTTCCTCCCTCACACATCTTCTTAGGATTTGATCAGGGCCTAGCTTGAAGAGATTCCCCCCAATCCATGTGAAAGGGGCACTTTTTCTGATGATTCTACTCCTCTCCCTGAATGAAAGATTAGGAGAGAGTCTTCCAACAACCAAGTAGTTGGCTATATCAACAAAACATGGTGAGAGTGCTTATATGGAAAACAGGTGTTCATCTGGCAGCTGGTCATCCACCATTCCTTCTTCGCCTACAGGGAGAACTAACCTGGAAAAAAAATATGCAACAACATTTTCCTTTCCAGGTTTATCAACAATAGTCAAATCAAATTGCTGCAAAATTAACAACCATCTAATTATTATATCATTAACATCCGGTTTGTTCATTAAATACTTTATGGCTTCATGGTCAGTGTGAAAAAAGGTCTGATATCCAGTGACATAATGCCTGAATTTTTTCAATGCATGGAAAATGGCCAACATATCCTTCTTAGTAACAATATAATTCATCTCAGTTTTGGACAAATTATTGCTGATGAAATAAATGGCATAAGGGATTTTGTCCTCTAACTGTCCTAATGCTGCTCCTAAAGTTTTGTTGGATGCATCAGTGTGGATGTTGAAAGGCAAAGTCCAATTTGGACCTCGGAGGATAGGGGCAGTATTCAAATTCTTCTTAATGAGATCAAAAGCCTCTTGACAAGGACCAAACCAAATAGACACAGAATCTTTGGCCAATAACCCAAATAATGGTGAAGCCATCTTGCTGAAATCTTTGATGAACCTTCTATAGTAACCAACTAAGCCTAAGAAACTCCTGACATCTTTCTACTTTTGAGGAGCATGTACCCTTTTGATTATAATGATTTTGTTCGGGTCTACCTGTATTCCTGCTTGGGATATGGAGTGTCCTAAGACAACCCCTGCTTTCTTCAGGAATTCACACTTTTTTGGGCTCAAGGAGAGATGCATCTCAATGCACCTTCTTAGTACTTTACCTAAATTGGAGAGAGCTTCCTAGAATTCATCTCCATATGGTGTGAAATCATCCATGTGAATTTCAACAGATTCATGGACTAACTCAGAGAAGATGTTCAGGACAGCTTACGAGAAGGTGGTTGGGGCATTGCATAACCCAAAGGGTAGGACTCTATAAGAAAATGTACCCCAAGGGCAAGTGAAAGTAGTCTTATCTTGGTACCCACTGAGCCCATCTAAGAAGGAAAAGAACTTATTCCCTGTAAGGCCATCCAGGACTTGGTCTATAAAGGGCAAAGGGAAATGATCTTTCTTGGTGGCTTTGTTAAGTTTTCGATAATCAAAACAAATTTTCCACTTTCCAATATTCTTTAGGACTAAGACAAGAGGAGATACCCATTCACTATCGGATATAGGATATATGAACCCTGCATCCAATAGTTTCTGCAGCTCTTCTTTGAATATGTCCTTTAGAGTCGGGTTCATTCTTTTTTGGGGTTGTCTCACAAGATTACATCCTTCTTTGATGTAAATGTGATGTCTGCATATTGAAGGATGCACCCCTTTCATGTCCTTGTAATCCCAAGAAAATGATTCAATATTTTCTTTCAAAAGCTGGCATAGCTGCTTCTCTTCTTCATTTGAGAGGTTTGGGTTGATTTTCATATATTTGGATGGGCCAAAATCAACAACCTTGGTGGTTTTAGAGGTTGTCTCAACTAATTTCACTTCCATCCAAGGTTGGATTTCGGACCCTTTAACTAGGTTTTCGAGAGGAGTGTTAGTGGAGGACTAATTTCTAATGGCATGGTCGATGAGTTCATCTTCATCAAGTTTCCCCCCTCTAAGGATAGAATCTATGGTAAACATAGGGGCAGTGTTATATAACTCATCTTCTTCATCCTCCAACCATATAGGGAGATCATGATCAATGGAAGGCTGGGTTGGAGGATATAACACTAGATGTTTAGAAAAAGGCCCATTTTTTATAGTCATGTTTCTGACCCAACAACTAATATAAGCGTCTGCAGTGGTTAACCAAGGTATCCCTAAGATGAGAGGATAACCATTAAACTTGGTTTTTGGTTGTAGGACTAGGAAATATGTAGGATACTCCTAAGATTCAATGGTAACCATAGCATCCTCAACAATTCCTTCTAGAGTTACTATCGATTGATCTGCAAGTTGCAGAAATATTGTGGTTTTCCTCAAAGTCCCTTGGAGATTAAGTTTCAACATATTTTCCTTGGTCATGATATTGATGGCAACCCCTAAATCATTCAGAGTGTTGGGGACTATGACACCATCTATATCTACATCAACAACTAGACTACCAGGGTCCAAGTATTTTGGAAATATCACATTCCCCAACATCATGTCAAACAGTTGTCCTACCACATTGATGGTGGGGGTATCTCTCCTCCTCCTTCCAGGTTTCTTGAATCATTTTTCTTTGATGATCCTATTATAGATAGGGACATCCTTAATGGCCTAGAGAATTTGTATCTTTACACACAAATTTTCCAATTCTCCCAGGAGTTCAGTCTCCTATGGGGTGTGCTGACTAGGGTGGATCAAGCGCTTGGGAAAAGGAGGTTGTTGGATCTGAGTGTTATCTTCTTCCTTTTCCTCCTCAACCTCTACAAGTGGAGATGGGGGATGGTTATCTGGGAGTACTCTCCCCGACCTGAGATTCTCCTGTATCTCCACAACATAAGCTAGATGGGATGTTTCTCCACTGGGAGCCTGTTGTGCCTGCCTTTTGTTCGGGTTTGAATTGGGTTGTGCAGGTATAGGTAGCCTAGGTGGAGAAGCATGTGTAAGCTTAGGATGAGGTTGGGGTGGAGGAATTAGAACGGGTAGTTGATTTTTTTGAGGCCTCCACCCTTGGGATGGATTGTTCCACTGAGTTTGTTGTGGAACATACTGCTGAAATGGTTGGTTTATTGGTTGATGATGATATGAAGGGTTGGAAGGCCAAGTAGGAGGTGTAGACTAGGATGGAGGAGTGGGGGTGTACCAAGGTTGCCTAGGTGCAATTTGATTGTTGTAATAGTAAGAGTCAGGTGCACCTTGCATACCTTGTTGATATGGCCGAGGGCCCTAAGGCCTTCTCTAGTTGATGAAACATAGTTGCTCTGGCATTGTTTCCCCACCTTGATATACAAATATAATTCCAGGTAAGGAGGGACACTTGTCTGTGGCATGTTTCTCTTCACAAACTAAGAAAACCTCTATGACATTCAATGGACATTCATTTCTTGGGTGTTTCCTGGTACATCTAGGACAAAATATGGCCAAGGCTCTCCCTGCTTCCTCTTACTTCCTTTTAACTTGCATTACGTCCATTTGCAAAGAAAATGTGTGCAGCATGTCACTCTTGAAGTCCTCTAGCATGTTTCCAATCTCATGTTTATGAAGGCGGAAGAGGAAGGGCTATTGAATGTACTTTGGCTAGCTCTTCCCTTCTTCCTAAATGCCCTAGAATGGTTTCAGAAGACAGTTTTGATTATTTCATAGGGTTTTTGGTAGATATCTCCTCCTGATAGCATATTCAAGGTTTCTATCATCTCTTCACTGATCCCTCGAAGAAGTACAAGTTTGAGTGAGTCAGGATCAAGAGTACAGTTGGCTCCCTTATAGTTCAATTGAAACCTCTCTCCATAATCCTCTAGGGATTCATCAGGCCCTAGAGTCATCCTAAATATCTCATCCTTAGTTTCCTTGGACCTACAGTAGTATTTGTACTTGCTTCTGAAGGTATCTTCCATCTGTGCCCAGGTAGTGATGTTATCCCTAGGCACACCCATGAACCAGCGCAAGGCTACATCCTTAAGGGTGGATGGGAATAGCTTCAACTTTTGATCATCACAGGTGTAGTCATAAGTCCTACAGACAACATCAAATTCAAAAATTAATGTGTCAGGGTCCTCAGAGGTAAGTCCATGGAAGTGTGGAAGAGTTGAGGGGTTAATGATTTTCATCATAGTGTCCTCATCTGCCTCTCTTATGGGAAAGGATCTCTGGGTCTCAGCCATGGTTAACATAGGTGAAGCAGGTCCCTTAGTTGAAACAAGGTATTCTTCTTCTTCCCCAATAGGATTCTCAAAATATTCAGGAGGCTCTCCTATAGGGGATTCAATCTCACTGCCACTGAAGAAGAGTGAAGGGTGGATAGGAGGTGATGTGGGGGTTTTAGGTAAGGTTTGTCTTTGAGTATTCCTAGTCCTATGAGGCATGAAAATCATATCTTTTTTTTACTTTTTCAATATTTCTGAAGTGACATGAAAAGAAAGGAAAGCATAAAATAATGCTAAAACAAAATCAAAATATCTACTATACACCTCCCTGGAAACGACGCCAAAAAGTGGTGAGCCCTGGTATTGCACCAAGAATGCTGCAACTCCCAGGGGCTGCCCTACTTTACTTTATCAACCTAGGGTTCATACAAACTTTGAGGTGATAGTGCTATATACACAACAGATGCATTATTTTCATGTCATCCTCTTCTGCTTCACAAAAGGGTGCTATTTCTTAAATTATGAGAACAACTGGAAAGTAAATTTCTGGAAGGAAATGAAAAAAAGGAAACTGAACTAAATTTCTGGAAAGGAATGCCAATAATGAAACTAATTTAATTTGCAGAAAACAGATAACAAAAAGGAAATTAACTCTAAACCACACTTAACTTGGCCAAATGGCTAAATGCACTATACCTATCCTATGATCTATCTACCATACTCCTATCCATGCAACTAAACTATCCATGCCTTAATTTTAATTAAAAATAATTAATTTGCAGCTTAGAGAGAAGAAAAAGGGCTAAGAGGGCTAATGGGGGCTTTAACACATGAAATGAGGTTTGGATGCGGAAAGAGGGGATTAAACCCATAGAAAAATTTATGATAGCATGAGAAATGGCTTTGGAGTGGACATAGGGGGTTAAATCCTTAGGAAACCTTATTATAATGCAAGAAATGACTTCGGAGCGAGAAGAAATCAGAAATGCGATGGTGGAATGCGATGGATAGAAAACTTTGCGATGTGCGATGTCACAATCGTAACTTCGCAAGTTTAAATGGATGGCAGTAAGGACTTAACGGAATGAACTAAATGGTGCGCAATGCGAAGTGCGAAGAGTGATGTGGCGGGTCGTGAATCACAATATCGCAAGTTTACAAGGATAGTGGTAAGCATTAACGCGAATAAAATAAATGGTGCGTAGTTCGAAGTGAGAAGAGTGATGTGCTGGGTCGCGAATCGCAATATCACAAGTTTACAAGGATAAAAGTAAGGATTAACAGGAATAAAGTAAAATGTGTGAAGTGCGATTTTCACTGCGGTAAAGGTTGCGGGCGACGATTTGTGATGTGATGAGTTCTGCAAGATGCGATTTGTGATGTGGTAAGTTTTGTGGGATGCGATTTGCGATGTGTTAAGTTCCACAAGATGTGATGTGTGATGGGGATGAGATGGCGGTGGAAGAAGCTAAGAGTTGCGATTTTCAATTTCGCAATCGCAAAGAATGAGCGGTGAGTGTTAACGATAAAAGGTAACCGGTGCGAAGTGCAATTTGCAATTTCGCAATATCGCAATATCAAGGAATGGGTGATAAGTGTTAAGGTAATCGTTAAATGTTGCGATTGAAAAGTGTGACGTATGGTGGCGGGAATATCAAGGAGCCAAGGCGGAGGTTGGGTTTTCGGTGGTTATGTATGGTTTTTAATGTTTTTTTCTTAAAAAGGGTAAGACTGCCATGAACAGAGAAGAACAGAGAAGTAAGGCTAAAGAGCTTAAGGGTTTTCAAAATAAGGTAAGTGCAGTGCTAAGGTGAGAAGTAAAGGAGGGAAATGGAAGCATAAGAGTAGTGCTCAAAAGTGAAGCACACCTGCGGATTCATGTACGGGAAAAAAATAGAAATGCGGGATGAAATAGTGAAGGAAAGGCTTGGACTTGGTAATACAATTTATTCCCCGAACTCGAACAGAAAGAAATTTTGGCTTGTGGGAAGGTCTGCCCCTACTCGAACTCTATTGACAGAGATGAGAGGGGGGAGACTTGACCATAGTTTTGGAGTTTTTCCTCTATTTCACTATGCATAAGAAATTAAAAATATAGCAACACAAAAACTAAATAGAAATGAAACTTATCAGAAGCAGATCCAACTTAAATGATAGAGGAAAAACTAGCTAAATGAAAAAAAAGAAAAGATAATAACAACAGAGAAGCTAAGGCACATGGGTTGGGCCCTAACCCATGAGCCTAGCCCTATGAACTTAAATCAGTCAAATGAAATCAGTCTACTCATTTCATAAAATAATAACTCCATACGTCTCTGAAAGTTTCGATCCCCGAATAAATAAAAAAGCTTCAATAGTTCACAACAATAATTCTGAATGGAAGCAAGACTAGGATAGAATAACTCCTCCTAGCTCTAGCTCTACTCTATTTATTCTATAGGGCAGATACCAACAAATCCCCTAGAAAAGGGTGATTGAGTCCACTGGACTCCAAGTAAACCAAGACTAAGTGCGCTCCTCTTTGTGTTGCTCAGCAGCCTCTAGAATTTGAATTGCTGGAGTGAATCCTTAGGGATCCTTCGGCTGCTTGTGGAATTCAAATTGCTAGAGAGAATATTTGGGATCCTTCGGCTGCCTTTGAGGGTGGACAATCCACCTATAATTTCTCCTTGTTGTCTCCTCCAAGTATTTGTGATAAAACCTTTATAAAAATGCCTAATAAATCATGATTCTCTACAGTCAACCTTATATTAGGCACTCAGAGTATGTTAGCCTTAATCACCACCTATACTAGCATCATAAACCCAAATAATAATAAAAATGCAATAAAAAGAGATCTAGAAGGCAAAAAGGTGACTATTAACCCCTCCAAATATGTCTAATGATGGAGCTCATCATAGGATCTGCTTCTCATACACCACCTCATAAGGTGTATGACCCATGCTA
Organism: Pinus albicaulis; assembly: GCA_034641835.2. NCBI lineage: Eukaryota > Viridiplantae > Streptophyta > Pinopsida > Pinales > Pinaceae > Pinus > Pinus albicaulis. The sequence goes on along the minus strand of CM076581.1, from coordinate 545,180,425 downwards.
TTCCTCCAGGTAGTTCTATAAGCCCATAATGCCCCAGGTAATATGTTCGCCCAATATTTCTTATGAAGATTCATTTTTTTTGTAAGAATGTACTCGATCACCTTATTAGTAGATTCTACCTGGCCATTTTCCTGCGGGTGGTACGACATTGATTTCCCGTGCCAAATTTTATATTGATCCATAATACCTTTTACCATATTAGAAACAAACTGAGACCAATTGCCAGTAACAAATTTTCTTGGAACACCAAATCTGGTAAAAATATCATTAAATAAAAAATCAACAACAAATTTTTCAGTGGCAAAAGAAAAAACTCTAACTTCTACCCATTTTGTTAGAAAATATGTACAAACCAATATATGTCTTTTGTTTGAAGATGTCAGAGCTATAGGTCCTACAAAATCAATGGCCCATTTTTCAAAGGGTTCAATCATGACTTGAGGACACAAAGGCATTTCATCGGGTTCACCAGGTTGGACCATTCACTGACGACTGTCACAATGATTGATGTATTGTTTGGCATCCTTAAACAAGGAAAGCCAAAAATAACCAGTGCGACGAATTTTATATAATTTTATTAGCAAAATGCCCCCCACAAGGTTCATCATGGGAAACTTTCAAAATATCAAAGACTTCTTCCTCTCTCACACATCTACGGATAATACGATCAGGTCCTATGTAAAAAAGGTCTCCCTGAATCCAGGAATATGACGCATTTTTCTGAGTAATGTTCTTCCTCTCTCGAGTGGATAGGCGAGGTGGTGTTTTTCCTATAACTAAATAATTAGCTATATCAACAAACCATGGAGAATTATTTGACACAACAAAAATATGTTTGTCAGGAAAAAAATCATCTATAGGAATTACTTCACCAGGATTATTTAATCTAGAAAGAATCATCTACAACATTTTCTTTTCTTGGTCTATCAATAATGGTAACATTGAATTCCTATAGTAAAAGTAACCACCTAGTCACCCTACCACTAGTCAAATGTTTGCTCATTAAATACTTTATAAAAGAATGATCTGTATGTATAAGCACCTCATAACATGTAATGTAGTGTCTGAATTTGTTAATGGAAAATATCATAGCTAGGAACTCTTGATTGGTTAATGTATAATTCAATTTAGCAGGTGACAAGTTTTTACTGGTGAAGTAGATAACATAGGATTTTTGGTTTTCTTCTTGTCCTAAGGCTGAACTGATATCAATATCTGAGGCATCTGAGGAAATATGAAATGGAAGGGACCAATTAGGCCCCCTTAGGACTGGTGCTTGTACTAATTTTTCCTTCAGTACCTCAAAATATTGTTGGCAAGTTTTATTCCAAGAGAAATCGATATCCTTAGCTAATTATTGAAAGAGAGGAGTAGCCATCCTAGAAAATTTTTTGATGAATCTCCGGTTAATAGACTGCATGTGCTAGGAATCCCCTCACTCCCATTTGTGTTTTAGGTGCAAAAAGACGTAAAATAAATTCTTTTTTGGCCAGGTCTACCTAGATAACTTTTTCAGAGATAAGATGGCCAAGCACCACCCCCTATTTGGACATAAATCTACATTTACTATCACACAAAGCGAGGCAAACGTCTTGGCAATGAAAAAGAATTTTTTCTAAATTTTTAAAGGCTTCTTGGAAATAATCACCAAATACTGAAAAATCGTCCATATAAACTGCCCTTTGAAAGGTAGTCAGCGCATTAATACAAAGTTTAAAAGGAAGCACTCAATAATCTAATTTTCCCCATGGACAAGTAAAGGTGGTCTTATATCCTTATCCTCGAGTGAGATTTGTATTTGGTTATAACCACTAAATCCATCTAAAAATGAAAAGTAATTTTTACCAGCAAGGGTATCTAACACCTGATCAATGAAGGGAAGGGGGAATTAATCCTCGAGAGTGCCATTGTTTAATTCTCTATAATTAATGAAAATATGCCATCTCCCATCTTTGATTGAAACTATCACCAATGAGGAGACCCACTGACTATCAGATATAGGATAGATAAAATTAGCATCTAGGATGTTTTGTAATTATTCTTTAACAACTTCTTGTAGTAGGAGATTCATACTTATTTGGGGTTGTCGAACAGGTCAGAATCCCTCCTGAATATGGATGTGATGAGTGCAAGTTTTAGGAGGGATGCCTTTCATGTCCTCATAACTCCATGCGAAGGCACCAAGATGGTATCGTAACAAGTTTACAAGCTGCTCTTGTTTGGATAATTCCAAATCTGAACTTATGTGTAAATATTTTCCTGAAATAATCTCAACTAGATTTGTTTCAGGCTTGAGAATCCTATGAGGTACTTCTAAACTCTGTAAAGGAAGAGGTTGGGAGTTGTAGCTTTCTTGAAAATCTAGGCTAAAAATTTTAGAAATTGAATAAAAATTTGGCATTATGTCAAGATTATTCAAGAAATCCCAAATCTCAGCCTCTTCATTTGACTTGATATAATGATGAATCAAATAAAAATATCGAGTATCCTCATCACTACTATCATATTCTAGCCATAAATTATCTCAAAGCTCCTAGATGGATCTACTAGGTGGGTACAAGGTGACTTTCTTCCTAGCATCTCCATGGGAAACGTACATATCACCAGAGCGACATCCTATATAGGCATCTATTGTATCAAGCCATGGTCGTCCCAAAACCAAGGGATGTCCTCCAATCAGATTTTTTGGCTGAAGCACAATAAAACCCATAGGGTATTCCCAAGAATCAATCAAAACAACCACATCATCTAACACACCATCTGACTTGATTTTATATCTGTCAGCAAGTTTAAACAAAGTAGGGGTAGGATGAATGTGAACCAACCGAAGTTGTTACATCATTTGCCTACTCATAACATTGATGGATGATCCCATGTATATTAACGCATTGGAGATAAGGGTGTCACCTATATGGATAGAAACAACCGGGTTTCTAGGATTGGTATATTTCTCCATCTGAACACATCATGTCATTAACTCGGCTTCTCTCCCAAGGAACTAAATGGTGTGAAGCTCTACTCTGTTCATCCCTGGATTCTTAAGACATAGTTCCTTAATGATCTTAGTACATATGGGGATCTCTTTAATAGCCTGAAGCAAAGGAATTTTTATACAACTATTCCTTAGTTCGAAATCCAAGTTAGACTCAGGGGTAGGGTAACCGTTCTCCATAACTAACCTCTATGGAAAGGGAGGTCGGCTTGAAGAAGATGGTTAGGACTTTGAGTGTGCGGGAATGGGTCAAATGGTGACATCATTCAAATAATTGGGAGTTTTCTTTTCAATTTTCTCCTCGATTGATATGTGAACCAACCGAAGTTGTTACATCATTTGCCTACTCATAACATTGATGGATGATCCCATGTATATTAACGCATTGGAGATAAGGGTGTCACCTATATGGATAGAAACAACCGGGTTTCTAGGATTGGTATATTTCTCCATCTGAACACATCATGTCATTAACTCGGCTTCTCTCCCAAGGAACTAAATGGTGTGAAGCTCTACTCTGTTCATCCCTGGATTCTTAAGACATAGTTCCTTAATGATCTTAGTACATATGGGGATCTCTTTAATAGCCTGAAGCAAAGGAATTTTTATACAACTATTCCTTAGTTCGAAATCCAAGTTAGACTCAGGGGTAGGGTAACCGTTCTCCATAACTAACCTCTATGGAAAGGGAGGTCGGCTTGAAGAAGATGGTTAGGACTTTGAGTGTGCGGGAATGGGTCAAATGGTGACATCATTCAAATAATTGGGAGTTTTCTTTTCAATTTTCTCCTCGATAATCCCCATAGGTTGTTTTTGTTTTTATGAATTTATTACCCTTCCCAATCTTAGTTGAAGGTCATTAACCGCAACTGGAATGATTTGATAAATCGAGAAAGGAAGTGGTCCATTAGAATCAATCACTTGAATTTCTTTATTATTTGGGTTTGGTACAAGTTGTGAAGGCAGTTGAGGTGGTCAAAAAGGTGGTGGTAATGGTAATGGTGGCATGGCGTGACTCTGCTGAGGTAAGGCTGATAATGTGGGTTGTGCCATGGGATAAGGTGCATAGGTAGCGAGATATGACTATGTAGGTGCAGGATAGGAATAATGGGAGTGTGGTGATCCTCCATCCTTGTTGCTAAGGTGGAGGTGATTGTCCATACTGAAAATGATGTCCATGCTATCAAGGTTGAGAGTAATTTACATTTTGATAGGAATATGGTGGTGCATTATAACCACAAAAATACGGCGCATGTTCAAGGATCATACTTGTACCTACCCGAGGCCATGATTTTCATGCTCTCATAACATTCAATGGCTCAGGTTCTTGATGCTCTCCTTCAAATGCTACTTTCAATCCCAGTATAGAAGGGAATTCCTCAGTAGGACATTTCCCTGCACATATCACACATTTATTAGCACTCTTAATATCTTCAAGACATTCACGTAAAAGATGTTTTTTTCTACATTTTGGACAATAAATGGACAATGGCTCTTCTTTTGCTACTAATTTTTTCTGAAATTTTAAAGACTTTATTTTTTTGCTAACAATATTCATAATTTTAGTTTTCATATTGTCTATCTTATTTTCCAGGGCCAATAATCATAGCATCCGTAGATCCAAATTCGCTATTTTTACTTCGAGTTCCTCTACCGGATCTAGATTTATTTTTTGAGAACTTCCTGCATAAGTCACAAATATGATCAAAAGTATTTTGAGAAATATCCCCTTGTCTTAATAAATTCAAGTTATTTCTAGCATCATCAGTAAGCCCTCACAAGAACAAGGTTCTAATAGTACTATGATCAAATTTATGCTTCGACCTTTGGAGAATATATAAAAATATTTCTAAGTAATCTTCCAAAGTCTCATCACCATCTTGCATAATAGTGAAGTTCTCATCCTGCATTTCTCTCGTTTTGCAATATTCCTGATATTTAGTTAAAAATACCCTCTTCATTTATTCCCAAGAGGCTATAATATTTCCTCCTAGTCCCATGAACCAGCGTAAAGTTGAATCCTTGAGAGTTGCAGGAAATAGTTTTAGCTTTTGGGCAATTGTAGAATAATCATAACTCCTACACAGTATATCGAATTCAAATAAAAAGGAATCTGGATCTTCATGTACCTTACCATGGAAATGGGGAAGAGTGGATGGAAAAATATTCTTCATTTGAACTATTGTATCCGAGTCCACAATTGGAAATCCAAAGGTGGATTGTTCCTCAATTGGATGGTTTTCACCAGTCCCCTAAGCATGGTCTTCATGATCTACCATTTTTCTTTCTCCAATCGAGCCACTCTCAATAAAATGTGAAAGATGAATGTGTCTCAAATCGGTATTTTGGGTTCCACTAGTCTCTTTCCTCCCCTTTGTTGGTTGTGTTACTCCCGAAATATTGTTTCAATCCAGATGAACGGTACCTGTGTAGTGGGTTTGTGTTTGCTTGAAATTTTTGCCTACAATAGAAGGCCCAACGTGAGAAAAAATTTCAGATTTATCGGTGTTTCTTCGGTCCTTATTAGGCTTCGAACCCCCACCTCTTTTAGTCATACATTTTAAAATAAATCAACCAAAAAAATAACCAATCTAAAAAAACTTTGCTGAAAAAACTCAATAAATGTTGCAATAAAAAAGAAGAACACAGGAATTAATTCAAATAAAATCATTTAAACACTAGAAGCACACTACATTGAAAAAAATAAAAGCAGACTTACCCCTATTGTAGAAAAATAAATCAAAAGTTTTAATAGATTTCTTTCAACGTCTCCCTGGCAACGGTGCCAAAATGTTGGGTGTCGGAGTTATAATTCCTTGAACTCCATCAACAAATAGTTTTTCAAACCAGGGCTATGTAAGCATCGAGGCGTAGCACGGGAAATTCCCAATATTTATGGGTTAAACTTTTGTAAATCTTACTTCCAATTCATTAACTAAATTATGCAGAATCAACCAGAAATCAATCACAAAGAAAACCTTTCAGCAAGATGACACCAAACCACTCTGTGTACTGGATTCAACTCAAACAATACTCGCAAAAAATATGACAGAAAATTAAATCAGTCCTTGCAATCAATCTCAAAAAGATATTGAAAGATAAAATATATTCCTGTGATCAAATTCTAGTTCTTAAAAAAAAGAAATGATGATTTTCGGTTGTGTTTTTAAATATTTTTCCTTTGCTAAAAATATCTCATTCTTGTACTAGAACAATTACATTCTTATACTGAGATGAGTTTTTTTCTTGCACTGGTGTACTCTATTCTGGTACTGGAACGCTTCATTCCTGTACTGGAACGCTTCATTCCTGTACTGGAACATTTTGTTCTTATACTGGAACACTTTGTTCTTGCACTGAAAACTCACGATTCCTGGACTAGAACGAGCTTATTTTCTACCACCCTTCACTCATATATTAATATGCTAAAGCTAGTAACTGGAAATTAAAGAAACAGGAAGGAAAACTTTAGCTCGAGCTTTTAATAAAAATGCTGCCAATCCAAATCAAGCATTGAATGAAAAGATATTGTAAAAATTGTAAGGGAATTCTCACGAAAGCATAAATGGAAAACTCATGGTGTAAATAAAATTGCAACATCCAAAAGATAACACTTATAACTCTTTAGATATCTGTCACCATGTGATACGTACGCTCTTTTTATAGGATTAATTCCATAAAGTTTTTAATCCCATAAACATCCCATAACGATTCTTGTATTTAGTGATTTTTAATTTATAATTATTTAAGGAAATCAAAACCTTTACGCAGAGATATTACCACTTAGCTAGAACTCGTATTAAGATCAGGGTATGTTATGCTTATAAAAGGAAATAAAAATCAAATCATTAAATTTGTAATTCTTTGTGTAAACTTTTGGAAATAATTCAAACTCAAGAAATGCTCTCTAAAAAGAAAGAAACAATGTGATGTTCAGGAAAGAAATAAATTACTAAAATTGGAAATAAAAAACACTTAACACACACGAGGCCTCTTCTAATTTGAGATCACGTAGAAAGGAAATACATCACAAGGGTTTCACCACACATGCAAGCTCAAGCATAAAGAACCACTCTATTCACACCAACATAACTATTTTTAAGCACACCACTAAAATGGGGAGAACAAGCTGGATTGGGTGGGCCCTAACTAACCGACTCATTTTCCTTCACAAAAACTTTGAACTCAAATACATGAAAGGAAGCATTAAACATAATAATAACAATAAATAAATGAAACTAGCATTATCTCCTTCTTTATTCAAAGTCTTCTGCAAATATACATAGTAAAACCATAGATCCAGCCCAGAGGAACAGGGCGTTACAAGTTTGTAAAATTACAACAACAGTGTATCAAATTTCTTCAAAGTATCACTAGCTAAACCTATCCTAGAATCCCTAATTTATACATATATGCTCAGCTCTCGGCCACAATGAAAACATAACAGGAAAATGTGTTGAATCTACCACTGACCTCCATCTTTAGCATGTCAATAACACTCCAAGCCTTATGCAGAAAATGGAACAAACCCCCAGAGGTAGGTGCGTGCCATTTACTTAACAATTGTGATATTTTTGGAGTCGATTTGGAATGAATCGACTGACTGTCCACCTGGTACAGGAACAATAGATGGTACGAGAACATTGGATCCTACACTAACCAACTCCAACTTCGATTAATGACATTTACTCACCACACCTTAAGAAAATAAGAATAAATAAGTTACAAAGAAATATAAGCCAATTTAACCTCTTTAATGATTAATAAGCCTCTATAATCCAAATCCAAGAAAACCACAAAAAACACTAACAACCCTGTGTAAATGGGTCTAATTTAGTTGTAAAACATGGTTTGGGTAGCATGATTTAGGATAAAAGTAAGGTTAAAAGAAGACAGTTATGGCTACTAACAATTTGTCTCTTCTTTGTAGTTGTCTATCATTTGACTTTTGCAGAATATAATAACATACTACAACTTTAATTCATGCCATTGGACATGCACATTACAACATAAAAAAATAACACTAGCTATGTAAACAACTAAATATCAAACCCACACCATGAAGTAACAGATACATTAATCTGAATTTGCTGTAGATCTCAACTCTTCTCTTTAACTAACAACAACTAACACTCTCCCCATAAAAAATAATGCTCCCTTATTGGTGATAACAACAGTGAGCATGATCCAATACTTTATTGACGAGATTCACTTCCCTTTTAATTCTGCTTCAAAGTTTATCGCTCTAACTTCTAATGCGAGGAATCCCCTTGGATAAATTGTACGTAGACTTCTTGTTTGGATAGCAAATACAAACCATATCTGCGATAATTTTGAGAAGGTACACGTGTTATTATTATTTGATGTAGAATCCTTTATCCCCACATAATTCTTGTGCCTCCAGATTCAATTCTCCAAAGAAGTAAAACTGCACATGGAGGCTGAGTGCGCGCTTCATAGTGTCCAAGTCTAAGTAGCATTGTTTCTGTCCCCAAGCAAGGTAATCATCTTCCTGGTGTTAATATCATCGGCCAGCCAGACGCGTCGTCAAGAAGGGTGCTTGTGATTGTGGCCTGGTTGACCCCGGTGTTAAGAGTCACCATCTCGCCGGCTGAGGACAGCAAGACATGGAGCTAAGAAGTTGTAAAACAACTGCACCTCCATGGGACTGCGTTGACCCTGGATTGTATGAACTTAGGCATATATGACCCAGATGGCATGCGTTATTACAGTGATTGTCAGATTACAAACCAACATCATCGTGACCAGAAAAGGAATACAACCAATCTTTCTGACTTCAGATCAGTCAACATCGAAATTTTGCAAATGGTGGATGTAATGGTCTGTTCTGCACCCAACGAACTGCTTCTCAATATGTTCACGAGTCGGGGAAGTAACTTGAAAAAGATCAAACATTCAGCGGGGATGGATACCATCAGGTACTATAAGCTTCGATGGTAGAATCTGTGGACACCTGGGCCTGAATCCCAGTAGCCACACCAACGAGATCGGCGCGCTCTTGTTGCAGTTCAATGGTTGTGGTAACGGGGCCTCGGATGGTTGGCACAATGAGAAAATCCACTTGTGAAATCAAAAATTTGTCGCCCATAGCAGCAGCTTCTGACTTGGCCTCGAGATCCTGGTTCTCTACGACCGCTGCTTTTTTACTGGAGATTAGAGACGCCCACAACTCAATTCACATGCATCCGATTCATTTGTTTCGAACTCTTCCCCTGCAGACTTCAGAACACGCCTCACATCAACACAAAAAGAAAAATACACAAAAATGATACTTTCACACAGTGTTATCTAGCCTACACCTATCTATAAACAATTAGCATTGCTAAAATTTCATGATCACAACCCTCTCATTAGAGAGTCAAGGTTGAATCTGCAATGATATCATGTTACAAAAATAGAAAGAAATGAAATAATGATTACACACAACATCAAACACACTATGATTATTGATCACATGAAGCAGTTACATATATAAGAATTAGATCACCGACTTCTACATTATAAGATCCAAAGATGGTGGATCTATGACCCATAGACAACTCACATAGGGAAACAAATAATTCTATAATAACATGGAAGCATTAATTCCAACTATTAAACTAATGAAAAGAGTGAATATAAACTTAAAAGTTGGAAATTCCAAGAAATAACATGAGACAAATATATGGTCAAGGAATAAAGAAAGAATAATGAAATGGAAGAAGATTTAACAAGAGCCCTTCAAAAAGGAAAAAAGAAAGGAACTAATCCACACAACTAGAAACATAGAGAGAATGGAAAAGAAAGCAAGATAAGGGCAATGAAAAAAGGAGGGGAACCTCTGGGGAAAGGAGGAAAAAAAGGACAACACTTAGGAATAAAGGGAAGTGATCCAACAACTACTAATCTTCCATCCATCATCCCTATTTAGTGTCTTAGACATTTTTTTTCAATTTCAATGGCCTCTCTAAACCTACAGTGATGGAAATGTTCAATCTTAGCAATGACCCGAGAATCCTCTATACATATGTGGTGCTTTGTCTTCACAACATGTTCAACCAAATATCAAGAGTGAGTACTACAATGTTTTATCCCATTTGTGTGCTCTTGAATCCTTTGTTAATGGAACAACCTATTTTTCCTATGTAGGGAGTCCTAGAGGAACATGGGACCAAAAAAACACTTTTCATATCTTTGGGTTCCACAGGGTATTTGACAGATCTTAGGGAGCTACAAATAGTGTTCACGGGTCTAAAGGTGGAAAACACATTGTGCTTCCTAAGAATCCAAGCACTCTTTTTGGTAGTTCCTTGGATAAAGGGAAGTTGAACACTAGAAACCCATTCTCGAGGTTCTTTTCTTTACTTCAGACCTTTGCTTGCTTTTGAAGAAGCCTTTTTACCTTGGAATCTATTATAGCCATTCTTTTCAAAAAATTTAAAGAGATGGGATTTCTTGCCTTCCAGGTGACTCTCTTCAAAAATCCGAAAAGCACGAGTAGCTAATGTATTAAGAACTCCCAAATTTTTGGTTGGATAGTGATGAGAGTCAACATGAAGATATTGGTCAGTGTGTGTTTTCTTATGAAAAACCTAGTGAGAGAAAGAACCATCAACCTTCATAGAGACAAGAATGTAAAGGAAATGAAGGTTATCGTTAACTTAAGGATCCATGGTAAATTTGATGGATCTTGATTGATTGTTAATATGTTGAAGAAACAAATCCAACTTATTACGACCATGAGGCCATAAAATAAAGGTATCATCTACAAACCTTTTCCAAAGCTTTGACCGCAATTGAGCTGAAGTCAAGGATTTGGAATCAAAATATTCCATGAAGAAGTTAGCAACGATGGGAGAGAGCAGAGAACCCATGGAAATACCACATGTATGCTCGTAGAATTCAACTTCAAAGCTTTAAAAAGTAGAGGTAAGACAAATTTCAACAAGGTTGGTTGTATCAGGATCAGTAATACGATTGATTACCTCAACAACCTCATTAATGGGGATACTGGTGTAAAGAAAAACCACAACAAAACTTACAATAATATCATTCGGTTCAAATTTAATCTGCTTTAACTCAGTGGAAAAAGAATAGGAGTCTTTAACAAAAGAATTTGTGCGACCAACAGGGGGCTTGAGTTTCCGAGTCAAATATTTAGCTAGAAGATAAGTAGGCCCACCTATTGTATTGAACATAGGCTTAAGGGGAGCCCCCTCCTTATGAATCTTGGGAAGCCCATAGATTTTCAAAGTGAGAGGGTTGCTCTCAATAAGTTTATGGCTTATGGTGCTGACACAGCTATTAGATTTAATAGCTAAGGCAACAACTTTCACCAATTTTTTTGTGTGTTTTTTTATGGGGTTCTTGTTAAGCTTCTTGTAGCTATCGCTGTTACACAAGTGATCAATCATTTTTCTTCAAGAGTCTTCCCGATCTAAGATAACAACTACTCCACCCTTATATGCTTTGAGAATAACAATGTCAGGGTAATTTTAAGCGCTTCAAATTCTCACTTGCTAATATTTCTCTTAGGAGGCTTATCCCTCCTAAGAACACCAACACAATCTTGCCTAATAATATCTTTAATGGGATCCGATAAGCTCTTAATACCAAATTTAATACCAAATTCAATGTGCAAATAATATCTTCTAAAGGGATATCTTCTAAAGACATTTTTCTAGGTGCAAGGGTAAAATTTAAGTCCTTTTCTAGAAGATGATACACTTGGGACCAAAAGAAAAGTTAGAGAAATTGACCACCCTCTTATTAGAAAAAAGAGAAATATCATTATTATTACTAATATTATTATCATTATTATTATTAATAAAATTATTATTAAAATCAAAATTATTAATATCATTATTATTAATATAAAAATAAATTTTATTAATATTTGTATTGTTAAAATTATTAAAAAAATTATGAAAATTACCATTGTTACTATTATTACTATTAAAACTAATATTATTATCATCAACAATATTATAATTATCAATTTGCAAGCACCTTCAAAATAAGATATCATGTATCAAGAGATTTGAACTAGATTTGAAGTTCAAATCTCTGGAGTTACAAAGTCCAAATCCCCTAGACTTACTCATGTCAGGGACATACATAATCAAATAGGAATTATATTGGCAGCAATCTACTCAATCAAAATAACTCGTAAAACTGAAAAAAATATTCTTGGTGTCTTTTTTTTTCCATTTTAACGTCCGTTTTTTCCTTTTTTATTTTATCCAGCCATGTTGAACTTTGGGCCAGAATCTGCCTCAATATTCAAGAATACTATACATTATTTTGTTCAATATTTTCCTTTTTATTTGACATATTGACAAGCAGCCCGAACCCTATTTTGTTCTATTTTTTTTCTTTTTATTTGACATATAGACAACGGGCATAATCCCTTGTGTGAGGATTTTCAAGTGCTCGGATCTCGCCTAAGTCTGAGTTTTCTGGCACTACTAAAAACCAAATTCCCTCCAAGTCCCTGCAAAAATAAAATACACTACGATTAGCAAATTTCTCGCATCGTTTGAAGAAAATGGAATTTTGCGTGAGGGCTTGAGGAATTTCCATGAATTTCTAAATATCACTTAAGAATGCTTATTCATATCTAATTTTGCACGGTATCTAAAGCTCAAACATATTTCCGGGAATTGCGAGGGATGAAATTCAATAAGTCATGAATATCACTTAAGAATGTTTATTCATATCTAATTTTGCACAGTATCTAAAGCTCAAACATATTTCCGGGAATTGCGAGGGATTAAATTCAATCAGTCATGAGGAACACTCGTAAATCAAGCTTTAATAAATGAGAAGTTACATATTTTCAGAAACCAACAGATGTCTCACTAAAGAAGGGGAATCAAAACTGTGATAAGCCAAAATAGAACAGAAAAAACAGAGTATAGCAGGGAAAGACCTAAGAAAACCATAGTAACAAAAAAAACAAGGCTAAGCCCTTTCTGAAGCTCAAGTGAAAAATCCGCAAACCCAGTCTGTCCAGAGAGAAATCACTAAGACATTCAAAGCTCAAAGGAGCCCGGATTATGAATAGACCTGTTAATCAAGAGTTCAAAAAACATTCTGCAGGGAAAAGGGGAATCCCACATTTAGACAAAGCATCCACTTCCATATTTTTTTCTCTATATACATGGATAAATGATATGTCATTGGAGGAACCTCAAGGGCGTTTTTCCTCTGCAACCAATCAATGACAATTTTAGAATATCCAGCGATCCTGATGGAATCGATGGCAACCCAGACAACGCTCTGAAGTAATCCCAAACCATTTGTGCCACCTGCCACCTCCTCCGTTCAAATAGAAGCGAAATTCCGTGCCTCAACAGACCTTGATACAAAAATTCTCTGCCTCGACAGAGCTCGATAAGAGCTCCGCAACTGCAGTGACCATCAGCCATTTCAATCAAAGATAAAAACATGAATTCGATCAAGTAATTGAAAGGAGCAGTAGATGAAAATAAGAATCGTGCTACAGGTTTAATGATGCGAAGAGAAAAAGGAAGAGTAAATTTCGCCCTTTGATGGACACTACATACGGTTAAAATGAGTGATGAAAATTCTGCGGAAAGAATGAATAAGTAATCCATGGAAAATTGTTGAATCAATCCCCACGGAATTCCGACAACGAAGGCTCCTTTTGCACATATAGGTGTCCATTATTAGAATTGACTACTTTTATTATTTTTCTAATTAATCTAATCATTTTCATCTTGATATGGTATATTTTTGTCATCTATCGCCACTCTATCAATGAATAGAATTAATACTAATAATTTCATTGCATATCTAAAATCATAGGTTTAAATTATATTTTAATTATTTTTTTACCATTTTATTGTTCTTGTTGTTATTGATAACCACATATTATATTAATTAGTGAAAAATAAATTGTAAAACATACATTGATACATGTATTGATTTTGATACCTGTGATTGTTCACATTATTAAACTATTCTGGTTTAACCAGTTGGAAAGCTTTTTGTGCACTCCATTCCATTACCTAAGTTGTTGGGTATGTATGTCATTTAAAAGTATGTTCACTTGTAAAATAGTTGTAGTAGAATAAATACTATTTTATTAAATAAGACATACATCTTGTTGTATTCAACACTTGCATGTGAGCCATTTAGACTTCCTTTATGAAGTTATCCACCTGAACCAGCAAATTAATTTTAAATGTAAATGTATTTCCTTGTAACATCAATATTGTGCATAAGAACACAGTCATATTACCATTCATTAGCATTTTGTTATATATATATAAAACATTAAACATATTATGTCATTTACTAACTAATATTTGAATTCTTATCTATTATAGCTTATAACGTAGTTGATATATCAGAAACATTTTAACATGTTATATTTATAATTATAAAATATTGATTTAAATAAAATAAGCCATTGTCACCATAAAAATCAATCAGTTTAAAACATTATGTTTTTAGGCAGAAGATAAAACATTTTGTTATTATACTGTCCTGCATATTCTATAAATCGATTATACATTTTCAAATCAATCCATCATAACATTATGTTTTTAGGCAGAAGATAAAACATTTTGTTATTACACTGTCCTCCATATTTTATAAACCGATTATACATTTTCAAATTTTGATGTTACACGAAAATACAAAAAGTTAATCACGTCCGTACAACCCATACACCTGGGATCAAAATTTTAAACGTGTCTTACGTCTTCTATCGAATAGCTTCAGAACATGTATATATTTTTATTTGTTAGGTTGGGTGTCTCAGAAAAACGTGTCAAGAAAGAGAGTCTTACGATCATTCAATCAATTAAAAACGGAGCCCCTTACCCTCATCATAAAACACTTCAGATTTTTTACTTTGGTTTAGCACTTTCAGGAATGTGAATATATACTATTACAATCATATTTAATCAACAATACTTAATGTTTCATTATTATTTAAAAAATATAAAGAATACGTAATAAATGGTAGGGTTAAATTATAACTGTTAGCCACCTATATTTGTCAATTATATCAGCTGGTGGCTAAATATTCTTTGCAGCCTTCAAGAAACAAATTCAGTCCTGAACTTGTTGGCGCTTGAAGTCTGTTGGTAAAATCATAAACTGCTGGTTAGATCTTCATACATTTCTGTCTCTCGGCCTCTGATATTCCATAAAAATTCTTGCTGCATCCTCCTCCTTATTCCCCTCCCCTGCTTCCATCTTACCTTCATTTCTTCAGTTTCCTTTCATCCATAAAACCCCACTAAACCATATGTTATTCCTTATCCCCTCATTAATCTCATTTCCTAAGGTTAAAAACCCACTTTTTAGCCTATCGGAACCTTTTTCCTTTTTCAAAAATCATTGAAAATCATGTAAAATACGCCTATTTTCTGTGCGCTGGTTTTTAGCCCCTTGGGCTAAGCCCCTGCCTTATCTACCTCCACATGCCTGAGCGCCACGACCGACCGCTCAAGTCCAGAGGCGCTAAACCGAAGTGTGGTCCCCACTCCGCCCTTTTTCTTTGAAACCTTCAAAAAACCCATCTTTTATAAGGTTTGGGTGTGAAATATTAAACCACGTATTTTATCGCCCCGAGCCTTCCCAGCCGTCGATCTGTTCCCCAGATCCGACGGGGCGGAGTACCTCACACCTGGTGGACCCCCCTTCCCCCGCGCTCGTTTCCAAAAACCATGGTATATATCCCGCACCACCTTTCGTCGAATGGCGGTTTTATCCCGTCGGCCAGCGATTCCACACGCTGGCCGACACGTGTCCTCCACCTCATTTCCAAAACCACCGTCCTTTCACCTCGCCCGCGCGTTATCTATCGTCCCATAACCTCGCAGCGGGATTCACCTCTGCCGTCGGATCTGGGCCCTCCCATCCGACGGTTGCTAATCGCCATTTCTACCCGGCTTTTAACGGATTTCCCCGCCTGTTGAACTTTCCCCCGGCGCGTCCGAAAGTCGATCTCCGCAGATCGACGGTTCTCATTCGTTCTCCCGGGTTCCACTGTACAAAATCCCTTTTTCTCCACTGACTTTTCAAAGCGCCCCCGACCGTTGATCGCAGTACGATCAACGACTCCGATTGCTCCATTTTCCGCACGCCCTCCGATGCAGATTGTCCATATAACGCAGGATTTTCTCATTTTTATTGTATTTTGCAGGTTTTAAGGTTCATTCGTCGTGTTTTAATGAAAACCTGGAGGATGAGGGTGACGACTCCCATCCTTCCGATTAATCCGGAGAATCGACCGCAGGGTGAAGAACAATGATATCAACAAGGTTTCATGAGCCTTGGTTGCTACGCATCTCTGTAAAGCCTGAAGAATGCCGTCAACATCAACGCAGGGAAGAGTATCAAATTTTGAAGACAGAGTGAACCAGAGCCGCAGTTTATGGATAGATCGGCGGGGATTACGGCTAAGACGGTTATCAAAAGCCTAATCCCCAGCTCAGAACACAAATTAAAGCAAAACCTAAAAGTGTTCATCAGACGTATTGCCTCCACCGCCAAACTTTGAGGCGAATTGATTCCTCAACCACCACAGTGCCACCTATTGCCTCAAAATGCTCAGTCAGAGGCCGGATTTATTGAACCAGATCAGATATTATGCCTCGGAACAACCAAAGAAGTTATTTGCACGGATGCGGCGTGTGTGAGAATGTTTGCGGAGAGTAACCTAATAGTACGCGAGGCCTCGAAGGTCAACAAAAAGCTCCTGAGAGCTTACTTCATCAGTGTAAACACATTAATGCAATGTAACACCTGCAGAATTTCTTCATCGAGCCTCACGGGGTCCGGAAGACATTAATTCTGCATTGATTGTATTTGAGATCTTTTTATCAGATCTCACCTCCTCATCCTTCTATAAATACTCCAGAAGAAGATGAGTGAGGGGTTGGATTAGTTAGTTGTTAATGTAATTACTGAAGTGTTGTAGCTGTTTCTGAGTGGAAAACTCTTGACTGTAAATAGTGGTTTCATTGGCTCTTGGAGCTCTGCTTGTAACAAATAAGTTAGGTTGTGAGGAGAGATGGGTTAAAACACTGGATCTGAAGATTGTAACTGGTTTGAAGCATCAATACAAGCTGATTTATGGGATCCTGGTCTATGCTGATGGTGATGTTATTCTTCTTTTGAACTTGTCATTTTATTCTTGTTTTCAATTTGTTTCATTTTCCTTTGTAAAGAACGAGTTTAAACGATCGGGACCTACGTATATCGGTAACCTTCTGCGGAAGTAGAAATCTTTATTTAAATGTTTTCCTTCAATTGTGTTATTTGAAAATGATTTAATTCGGTCTAAGTTCCGATCTTTGGCGTTCCCTCGTCTTTAAATTCACTACGAATGTCATTTTTCAATATTGCTTTCCCCTTATATGTTGTATAAGGAATAGTTGAAATCAAAGGTTAGCCACGAGTCCAGAGATTGTTTGCTCAACTATTTGATTGTTTCCCTTAGGATGTGTTAAAAGCTGACTAGTTTCAAAGTACTTATCGGATCTTAGGCAAATTACGTGACCTCTTAGTGATTGTCTTGGAAAGCAACCAAGTAAAGAAGAACTAGGAGAGGATTAGGGTGAGTCCCGACCCATAGTTTGCAACTGTTAGGTGTCTTCGAGTTTTCCTCTTTCCTTCGTTTTTATTTGTATTCTATTAGAAGTATATCAAAGGCTGGATAGTTTCAAAGTACTTACCAGATCCTAGTTTGCTTCTATGTTTTTCTTAAGTGCCTGGTCAAAGGCTGGCTAGTTTCAAAGTACTTACCAAATCCTGGGCTGCTCTTTGTTTTGCATCTGTTATTTCCCTTTCTTATTGTATCACCCAATTCCATAAATCAAACTTTAAAGAGATCCTTAGGCATAGATGACTTTCCCCATAGATCACTCTTGAACCTGAATGTTTCAATTAAATCCCCTTATGACTCCATAGCCCAATGGATTGAAAACTTGCCATCATCTCTCTTTTTATCAAAACTTACTCTTTTTTCTTGCAACTTCTCACCTTTGAACCTATTTTCATATAGATCTTTCCGCCTCAGACAGCAACTATGTTCAACCATCCAAAAAAACCAAACCAAACCCTTGAACCCCATAGCTAGCCTAATATCATCACCCTAAACTTCAAAGACAATATCCATCTTTATACATATTGGAGAGATCCCTCTCCGGATTCAGGAGGGCTAGATCCTAGAATCCCAAAGTTGGTTGAAATGATGTTAACTACCGACGATCGGACTTTGATCTTAGCATTAAGAGGGCTTTTTCATTTAAAAGCGCTCCAGAATTTGAGTGTTTTTAATACCTTTTAGAGGCCTCGAGAGGAGCACTTTATTCGAGAACATTTTGAGAGTCAAAAGCATCCTTTTCAAGCACTACCAAGAAATGGTAATTAAGATGAAGATCAATTGAATCAGTGGAAAACTAGGTAAACCCTAGGATTTGTTTAAGTTTTTTATCTAACCTTGGAAAATCAGCTAGCTTAGCCATAAGGATAGACTGTCTTTGTTTCATAACCGTAGCTAAGTTTTGAGGCGGAGTTAGGATATTATTCTGAACCACAAATAAAAGCAATTAAGAAAATACCAAAAACATTTCAGATTGGTAGTAAAACACTAGTTTTGATATCATGTATACGTCTTTGATGTGTTTTACCTTATACTCTTAGACAGAGTATGGAAAGGGCCAGGTAGCCTCCGGGTCTCATCCTCTTTTAGGGGTGACATATCTGGTGAATGCCCTCCCAGTCAATCTCTGGTTAGAGTTTGTTGTGTTTTGAGATGTCCTTGAAAGGAATGTTTCACAAACACTGTGGTGGACAGTGTACTCCTTTGAAAACACTCTAAGCTTTCCACCTGGCGACTCCACAATCCTAAACAGACCTTAAGACTCCACTTGGAAGAACCTTTATCATTATAAAATCATTCGAATTCAGTTAGAGGACTGTGGGATTGAAAAATTGTAAAAACAGATTGGTTAACCTCCTAAAGATTGTCATATCTGGTTGAGCTTTTCTTGTTTACTTGGGTCTAAAAAATAAACATTGTGGCTCCTAAAAAGATTCACACTAGAGCCCATCCTGACCCAGATCCTCCTGAAATAGTTGATAACCCAGAAAGAATCCTTAGGAAGTCTCCTAAGATACAATTTTCAACTGTTTTCAGATCGTCTTTGAGAGCTAATTCGGTCCCTGACAATATTTCAGCTCTGCAAAAATCACAAACTAACTTATTGAACCCATTCAGGACTAGGTCATTTGGCGATTTAGATCAGCTAGACTCTGAGCCTTCACTTTCATCTCCCGAAACAAGTGAACCCCTTGGGGATAGAGAATCAACACCTCCTGATTTACATTTTCTACATAATCTAGGTGTCTCTTATCCAAAATCAACTCAGAAATCTACTGCTGTTCCATCCACTTCTGTTCATCCTTTGTCCACTGTTCAAACCACTCCACTTCAACCCACACCTTCTCTTGTAAATCCGCCCCCAGCACATATCATGAAAGCATGGTATGCTCCCTTAGTCCTTCCTGTACCACTAGTCAATCTTCCACAGGACTATCAGTCCAAAATTCCATTATATGATGCTAGTAATACTATAACAACATCCCAACATGTGGACAAGATGAATGACTACTTTGACAGAAATGAAATTGATAATGAATCTGTCAAAATCAGGCTGTTTGCTCAAAGTTTGGGGGGAGAAGTGAGAAAATGGTTTAAAGGTTTAACCCCCCATAGTATTAACGATCCTCCAAGCCTTCCATCAAACTGATGTAAACAAATGGGAAGTAAGGAAAATCCTCTCAGAGTCATACTTGACTATACACATCTCCACATGGGAACCACAGAAGGAGTGTACAAGCTTATTGTACCAGATTTAACAGTGTGTATAATGCACTTTCCCCTGAACTAAAACCTCCTCAGGGCTCAGCTTTAAACAAATTTCCCGAAGGGTTTGATCCGGACATGACATATTCACTCAGAGAAAGAGTCTTTGCAACCCTTGAAGATATGCAAAGAGGTGCTCTTTCTGTGGAGGTTAACCTTATGGAGAAGAGAGCAAGGATGAAAGCTGAAAAGAGAGTATCTTTTAGAGAGGAATCCACCCCTTCCACCTCAAGCTCAAAGATGGAGAGAATGATGGAAGAGATGATGAAGAAAATGAGCATTCTAGAGAGGGCGCAAGCAAGTTTAAATCAAAGCGCTCCTCAAAACAGAAACCAAAACCAGAATCAGAATATGAGAAGAAATCAGCCTCCAAACAGACCCAGAGAAGATGATCAGCAGATCATCCCACCCTTTCATCAAAACTTTTTAAGTGAGGTTGAAAAATCAGATCAAATAACAGAGGAAGATGATATAAACTTATTTGGGGTAGATGATGATGACTTTGAGGTTCATTATGATAATAAACAAGGTCTTTATACACCTTGCGATGACAGAAAGAATGATAATGGAAATTACTATCAAAACGTGGAAAACGCTGTCATAGAGCCTTTAAGGGAATATGAACTCAGAAGTAGATCTAATCAACAAACCCCCAACAATAAAACCTCTGACAAACCTTCTCAAAACAGCACTGCAACCAAGCCTAAAACAATCAAACAAAAAGACAAGACCGTGGTTGCTAATTCTGGTAATGGTAAAGAAAAAGACACTCAAAATATTGAAAAACAGAGTGCAAACATTAGCAGCACTAGCACATCAGTTAGTACTCCTGCAAAAACAACTGTTTTAACTATAGATAAACCAAATTAGCAAGCTGTTATTGCTGATAAAGTGGCAGTAAACAAGGCTGAAGCCAATACTTTAAAGAATCAAAACCTTTTCAGTCTAGAACAGGAAATCTCAAAGATCAAAATATCTGTTCCCTTGACTGAGTTAGCTGCCCAACATGTTTATAGGTCCAAAATTTTGAAGGCTTTAAATTTAGAAGACAATGAAGACACACTCAATCTTAATGATGACCAACCAGAGCTTATTTTCGGTCCAAATATTGAAGGAAAGTTCCAGGAAGGTCCTGTCCCTCCCTTTTATGTAAGCTTAAACATTCATGACAAAATTTTGCATAATGCTATGCATGACTCAGGTGCTTCCCATAACTTAATGCCAAAAGCTGTAATGGAAAGCCTGGGTCTTGAGATTACCAGACCTTACAAATATTTGTACTCCTTTGACTCAAGCAGAGTTAAGTGTCTAGGATTGATAAAGGATCTCTGTGTTAACTTAGCCCAAATTCCGACCAAATGTTTAGTCATGGATGTTGTTGTGGCTGATGTACCCCCGAAGTATGGAATGCTTTTATCACGATCTTGGGGGGCCAAGTTACAGGGAACTATGCAAATGGACATGACCTATGCAACTATCCCTGTTTTCAATCAGACTAGAAAACTTTATAGGGAATCCCACATGTAGTACACAGTAACAAGTCAAGATCAGCCTCAAAACTCCCCTCTCTATGCTATAAACACAACCCTTGATTCTTTTATCATGTTTAATAATGAAGCATTCACAGAACAAATCATTTCAACAGAATCAATGGCTGAGATGGAAGAGGAGGAAAAGAACACTGAATTGTCGAAACAGTCTATTGTGTCTGAAGATCCTAGAAAACTAAACACGGATCTTGAACTGCAAATTATCAATCCTTTGAACTTAAAACTTGACAGTCGGAAAGACAGTCCTCAACCCGATGAAAAACTTGAGGAATCAAATGATACCAAGTCCATTCACCAAACTGAAAAACTTCCTCTCTGGACTATGTATTTTGATGGGTCGTGCACCAAAACAAATGCTGGTGCAGGTGTCTGGATTATCAACACTGAAAACAATTATACAGAATGCATCTCTTGCAAACTAAACTTTCAGTGTTCCAACAACATAGCAGAATATGAATCCCTTCTCTTAGGCTTGCATTTCTTGAAAAAGTTAGGTGCCAAGAGAATCAATGTGTATGGGGATTCTGAATTAATAATTAGGCAAGTTAATGGGGAGTATAATGCAAATCACCCCAGACTTAGGGCCTACAGGAATGATGTCATGGACCTTTTGAAAACATTTAAGGAGCCCACCTTGTCTTTTGTCCCACGAAAAAGAAACATTGCAGCCCACAATTTAGCCTTTGCTGCTAGAACCTACCCAATACTGTATGATGACACCTCTCAAATAAAATTCAGACCAGCTATCCCGAATAACAAGAAATATTGGCAGGTTTTTGATGGAGATAAACAAATAGAAGACTTCATGAAATTCAGAAACGAGTTTGAACCCATAGTTGATTCGGACTACGTCTGAACTGGGTGAAAGAAAATTTTCTTGGCGAAGAAGAATCGTCTCCTCAAGCTGGTAGATATGAACCTTCGATTTATCAAACTTGGAAACCAAACATATTCAAATACAAGATCTGAAACAGAGGAGTTGGAAACTCTACATTCTGAGGATGATAGTTTGCCCAAGGGTTTGGCCCCTCTAGAAGAACTGTTTGATTTTAATGATGTGGCCAACAAACCTAAACTGGAACCTGTAGAAACTGAGGTGGAGGAATGTAATATAGGTAGTGAGGAGAAACCGAAAATGATCAAACTATCCAAAGCCTTGCCAGCTCACATTAAACTCAAATACCTAGAGCTGTTCAAAGAATTTTCTGATGTTTTTGCGTGGAGTTATGAAGATCTTAAGTCCTATGACACTGAAATAATACAGCACAAAATCCCTCTTAAAGAAAACCAAAAACCATTAAAACAGAAACTGCGCAGAATAAACCCTGTCCAGGTTACCTTTGGTAGAGAAGGAAATCAAGAAGATGTATGAAGCTGGTATTATTGTCCCTATTAGATATTATGAGTGGTTGTCTAATCTGGTGTCTGTCGAGGAAAAAGGCAGGAAGAGGAAATCGAGGAGCTTACTGTAGACTTCGAAATTTAAACAAAGCTTCATTGAAAGACAACTACCCTTTACCCAAGATGGATCATGTTTTGCAAGGGTGGTGGGGTCCTAAAGAATTTCTTTCTTTGGATGGCTATTCGGATGATAATCCAAGTCCTGGTCACCTATACCTCAAATAAAAGACAACTTTTACTACACCATGGAGCACTTTCATGTATGTGAAAATGCCTTTTGGTCTAATGAATGCCGGAGCAACCTTTCAGAGAGCCATGGACATAGCATTCTCGGAAGAATTGGGTTTCTTCATCATTATCTACCTGGATGATGTGACTGTGTTTTCAAAAATAGATGAAGAACATTTAGAACATTTGAGGAAATTTTTTGAGAAGTGCAGAAAGTTCAGGATATCTTTGAACCCTAAGAAGACTTTATTTGGTCTCCAAGAAGGTAAACTTCTTGGGCACATCATTTCAGAAGAGGGCATAAAGATCGATCCCATGAGGATTGAAGCCATATTGCAAATCTCTCATCCTCGAAACATCAAAGAGTTGCAGTCTTTCATTGGGAAGATAAACTTTTTGAGAAGGTTCATCCCCAACTTGGCTGAGCTCCTTAGGAATATCACAAACATGTTGAAAAAGGAGCAAGGGGTAAGATGGACCATGGAAGCAAAGACATCCTTTGAACTGGTGAAACAA
The DNA here is from genome assembly GCA_034641835.2 of Pinus albicaulis. Classification (NCBI taxonomy): domain Eukaryota; kingdom Viridiplantae; phylum Streptophyta; class Pinopsida; order Pinales; family Pinaceae; genus Pinus; species Pinus albicaulis. The sequence continues at coordinate 545,156,826 of CM076581.1, read as the reverse complement.
GCGTTAACCAAGACACCGGTTCTCATAAGTCCTGATTTTTCATAGGATTTTTATATCTTCTCATTTGCATCAGAACACACTATAGCTGTTGTCCTTTTACAGAAAAATCCACAAGGACAAAAGCAGCCTATTGCATTCTTTAGCAAGGCATTGAGGGATGCCCCTTTGAAATATAACATTATGGAAAAACAAGCTTTTGCTTTGGTAAAGGCTTTAAAAGACTTCAGAGTATACATCCTTCACTCACATATCATTTCCTTTGTCCCAAATTCGGTTGTAAAAGACATTCTAACCCAGGATCTAGATGGGAAGAGAGGTAAGTGGATTGCAGTAATTCTTGAATATGATTTAGAGATAAAACCCACTAAGCTCATCAAAGGTCAAGGTCTAGCTAAATTAATGGCTGAATCAAATTGTGAACTTCTTGATATAAATATGATTGATGCTTTGGATAACCAAGAAGAATTCTCAACTCCCATTGTTGAAAATCATTTTGCGAATTCTCCTTGGTATACTGATATTGTTTATGTTTTACTTAATATGAATACACCTCCTGGTTTATCCAAAACTAAGGCAAGATTCCTGAAGTTAAAAGCTGTAAATTATTGCATTATTGATAGATGTCTTTATTGGAAGAATGCAAGTGGTATATTGCTTAAATTTTTGCTTGAGTTTGATGCAGAAAAGATTAAACAGGAATTCCATGAAGGAGAGTGTGGAGGCCATTTGTCTTGGTCAGATAACAAAAACAAAGAAATTTTATTTCATATGACTACTCTTTCAGTGTGCACAAAATGACAACTACTTGCCGCAAATGCAATTGTTTGAAGGCAAGAAATTTTGTGCCTTCCTCTTGCATCCCGATCAACACCTTTGAAACCCTTTTCAACGGTGGGGACTTGACTTCATAGGAGAAATCCATCCACCATCCTCACCGCCCAACACGGTGGATTCTTACGCCACGGACTGTTTCACTAGAGTGGATAGAAGCCATTCATGGCAACCGAGCCAATGATTCGATTATCATTAAATTCATAGAAACCAATATCCTTTCGATTTGGGCCATCTGCAAAGATCATCACGGATAATGCGGCGGCATTTGGGTCCAAAAGAAAATGGTGGAGGTCTGTCACAAGTGCCCGAGATAACTTTGGGACACTCAACGACCTATTACGCACTCAACGACCTATTACCCTCAAGGTAATGGACTTGCAGAATATTCCCATAAAAGATTAGTGAACATAATAAAGAAACTGTTGGAGGACAATAAAAAGTCTTGGCACACAAAGTTAGTCCATGCACTTTGGGCTGACAGATTAATTTTGAAGAAATCTAATGGTATGTCACCTTTTCAGCTTGTGTATGGTACAGATGCAATCTTTCCTAATAGCCTTGGTGTACCAGTTATGAAGTTTATCCAAGAGTTGTAGACTGAAGAGGATGACATAATCAGAAGAATAGATCAGACCATTCATCTTCAGCAAACCAGAGAGGAAGTGTACAACAAAGCATTGCAGAATCAAGACAACATCAAGAAGATATTTGATAGAAGGACAAAGGCCAACAATTTCAAGATTGGGGACAAAGTTTTAAAGTGGGACTCAAAGAGGGAGGACAAGGGAAAGAATGGTAAATTTGACAATTTATGGCTTGGCCCTTAATTTATTCATTCAGTTGCTGGAAACAATGCATTCTTCTTACAAGAGCTGAATGGAACATAATTGTTTGGGGGTCCTGTCAATGGCAGGATGCTTAAGCATTACCTTTCTTAAATTATTTCATGTTTGAAGTCTTTTTTTTTTTACCTTTTTTCCACTGTAAATATTTCATCCACCATTTTATTTAAAGTTATGAAAAATCAAAAAAAAAAAAAACAAAGAAAAAAAGAAAAGAGGGCGGAAATGAAAACAAGAAAGGCAAAGCCCCATGCCAAAAAGAGAAGTAAATCTGAAAGTGTGAAAGCTTAAATGCCACTCCTGCAAAACACACTTCTAGTTGGTCAAACTGTTTACTCTTGACTAATTAGCTTTCAATTTTCTGCTGATAGGGTAGAAAATTTGATTTGCCAAACTGTTTAATCTTGGCTTATCAGTAGATAGATTAGGGTAGAAAGTAAGGTTCAAACCAAATCAAAATCTGAACCAAAATTTCCAAGAAAATAATGACTCAAAACTGTTTTATTTTTCTGAGTCATAAGAAAAGGATCTGGTTCTAATTCGCTCAAAACTTGAACCAGAGGAAACATAAAGATAGTTCACCGAAAAGGAAAAACAGAGCTGTGAAGATAAGAGAAGGCCATAATGAGAAATTTTCAGATCTTAAGCCTTTTGTTTTGATTTAAAATTTTCTGCAAATAATAATCTATGTGCAGCTTGTTTTTATGCCATAGATCATAGCAAGTCAAACAGCTCAACCTTGACTTGGCTATTTTTAAATTTTTGTTGAAGAATTTAGAGAATGAAAGTTTGTTGGACTGTTTAATCCCAACAGACAGTAGACTAGGTAGAGAAACATCTGAACTCAACTGTTTAATTTGAGTTCAGGGAGAAATAAGGAGTAGAAATAGATTAGATTTCCTGCTTTCAAAAGAATAAAATGTTGAGAATAGAGTTTGCCAATCCAAGTGCACTATGATCAAGAAAAAATGTTAGATCAGTAGGATTGGGGTAGGTATAAGTTGTATTGATGAAATTCATCTTTCTTTCATAACTAATGTTATCTTGTCAAAGGAAAAGCAAGAGAAAGCAATGGGTCAGACACCAGTCAGCATCCCAGAGAAATCAAGTCTAAATTCTTGATGCCTTCGAGAAGGCACCATCCCCAAGTGGAGCCGCTGTTAGCCACCTATATTTTTCAATTATATCAGCTAGTGGATAAATATTCTTTGCAGCCTTCAAGAAACAAATTCAGGCCTAAAATTGTTGGTGCTTGAAGCATGTTGGTAAGATCATAAACTGCTGGTTGGTTCTTCATACTTTTCCTTCTCTCAGTCTCTGATATTCCATGAAAATCCAAATCAAATATTGCTGCATCCTCCTCCTTTTTCCCTCCCCTGCCTCCATCTGACCTTCATTTCTTCAGTTTCCTTTCATCCATAAAAGCCCCATTAAACCCTATGTTATTTCTTATCCCCTCATCAATCTCATTTTCCAAGGTTAAAAACCCACTTCTCTAGCCTATCGGAACCTTTTTCCTTTTTCAAAAACCATTGAAAATCATGTAAAATACGCCTATTTTCTATGCACTGGTTTTTAGCCCCTCATACTAAGCCCCTTGCCATCTCTCCCCCCACATGCTCGAGCGCCGCGACTGGCCGCTCAAGTCCAGAGGCGCTAAACCGAAGCGTGGTCCCCATTCCGCCCCTTTTTTCCCTTTGAAACCTTCAAAAACCCATCTTTTATAAGGTTTGAGTATGAAATATAACACCACGTGTTTTTATTACCCCGAGCCTTTTTAGCCGTCGATCTGCTCCCCAGATCTGACGGAGCGGAGTACTTCACGCCTGGTGGACCCCCCTTCCCCCGCGCTCATTCTCAAAACCATGGTGTATATCCCGCACCACCTTTCATCGAATGGCGGTTTTATCCCGTCGGCCAGCGATTCCACACGCTGGCCGACGCGTGTCCTCCACCTCATTCCCAAAATCGCCATCCTTCCACTTTGCCCGCGCGTTATCTGTCGTCCCATCACCCCGCAGCGGGATTAATCTCTGCCGTCGGATCCGGGCCTTCCCATCCGACGGTTGCTAACCGTCTTTTCTGCTCGACTTTTAACGGATTTCCCCGCCTGTTGAATCTTCCCTCGGCGCGCCCAAAAGTCGATCTCCGCCGTCGATCTCCGCGGATCGACGGTTCTCATTCGTCCTCCTGATTCCACTGTACAAAATCCCTTTTTCTCCGCTGACTTGTCAAAGCGCCCCCGACCGTTGATCGCAGTACGATCAACGGCTCCGATTGCTCCATTTTCCGCACGCCCTCCGATGTAGATTGTCCATATAACGCAGGATTTTCTCATTTTTCTTGTATTTTGCAGGTTTTAAGGTTCTTTCGTCGTGTTTTATTGAAAATACGAGATGAGGGTGACGAATCACGTCATTCAAATTAATCGAGAAGATGGGCAACGAGTTCATGAGCCTTGGTTGCTACGCATCCCTGTAAAGCCTGAAGAATGACGTCAACATCAACGCAGAGAAGAATATCGGATTTTGAAGACAGAATGAACCAGAGCAGCAGTTTTGTGGATAGATTGGCGGGGATTACGGCTAAGATGGTTATCAAAAGCCTAATCCCCGGCTTAGAACACAGATTAAAGTAAAACCTAAAAGTGTTCATCAGACATATTGCCTCCACCGCCATATTTTGAGGCGAATTGATTCCTCAACCACCGCAGTGCCACCTATTGCCTCAGAATGCTCAATCAGAGGATGAATTTATTGAACAAGATCAGATATTATGCCTCAGAACAACCAAAGGAGTTATTTCTGCGCCAGATTTAATGACAGAATGTTTGCAGAGTAACCCTAATAGTACGCAGAGCCTCAAATGTCAACAAAAGCTCCTTCCGAGCTTACTTCATAAGTATAAGCGCATTAATGCAGTGGAACACCTGTATAAATTCTTCATCGAGCCTCCCAGGCCAGGAAGACATTAATTCTGCATTAATTGTATTTGAGATCTTTTTATCAGATCTCACCTCCTCATCCTTCTATAAATACTCCAGAAGAAGATGAGTGAGGGGTTGGATTAGTTGGTTGTCAATGTAATTGCTGAAGTGTTGTAGCTGTTTCTGAGTGAAAAACTCTTGACTGTAAATAGTGGTTTCATAGGCTCTTGGAGCTCTGCTTGTAACAGATAGGTTAGATTGTGAAAAGAGATGGATTAAAACATTGGATTTGAAGATTGTAACCGGTTTGAAGCAATCAACACAAGCTGATTTATGGGATCCTGGTCTATGCTGACGGTGATGTTATTCTCACTGTAACTTGTGTTTTGTTTTTGTTTTCAATTTGTTTCATTTTCCACTGTAAAGAACAGTTTAAACAGTGTTAGGGCCTGCTGTATATCAGTAACCTTCTCTGGCTGAGAAATCTTTATTTAAATGTTTTCTTTCTGCTGTGTTATTTGAGAATGATTTAATTCAGTCTAGGTACAGAGATGCTGGCGTTCCCTCATCTTTTCGTCACTGCTGAATGTTATTTTTAAATGTTACTTTCATATATGTTGTGTAAGGAATGAATTGAGGAAATCAAAGGTTAGCCCTGAGTCCCTTTCTTGTTTGCTCAACTATTTGTCTGTTCCCCTTAGGATGTGTCAAAAGCTGACTAGTTTCAAAGTACTTATCAGATCTTGGGCCATTCTGTGTTATCTTGGTGATTGTCTTGAAAGTAACTAAGTAAAGAAGGACTAAGATGAGGAGAAAGGTGAGCCCTGCCCGCTAGTTCCTGCTCCAAATGTTGCCTTCAAGTTTCCCTTTGTTTTTAATCTGTGTTCTATTAGAAGTGTATCAAAGGCTGGATAGTTTCAAAGTACTTACCAGATCCTAGTTTGCTTCTATGTTTTTCTTAAGTGCCTAGTCAAAGGCTGGCTAGTTTCAAAGTACTTACCAGATCCTGGGCTGCTCTTTGTTCTGCATCTGTTATTTCCCTTTCTTATTGTATCACCTCATTCCATAAATCAAACTTTAAAGAGATCCTTAGGCATAGATGACTTGCCCCATAGATTACTCTTGAACCTGA
>CM076581.1:545109128-545150992 GCA_034641835.2 Pinus albicaulis | reverse complement strand
CTCGATAAATCTCAATCTTTTATTTGTGTCTATTACTACAATTATTCTCGATATTACAAGAATTTTACTAGAGTGTATCTTTTCAGATATTACTTATTCACATTTTCCTACTCTTCAGTTCAAACAAAAAGCAGAGAAGCTAGAATTTGTTGTTTTTTACAATTTATCAAAAAAATGTTAATATTTGCATCATTCTTTTTCCTGTTTTCATTAATTTTCGTGTGTATCGAGCCACCTTGTATGTGGTGTTCTTTCTCCATCCAGCTAGTATAAAAAAGATAAGTCTTCAAATTTTTGTTCATCTCTATTCATTCCTTTCATATGAATTTAACCATACCTCTCACGCCACAACCTGTAGAGTCAGTAAGCTCGTAGTGCATCTCCCCAAAATTTCCCTGAAGTCTTTTTTTGGATAGCCTGTCTACCTGTGTGTTCTTTTCTCTGAAGATATGCTTGAATATGATGGTGGAGAAAGAAGTTCTGAGTTCTTTTATTCTGTCCAACCATGCATTGAGGTACCCAGGATTGAGAGAGGTTCCCTTGTTTAAGTGTTCTAGGAGAACTTGTGAGTCTCCAAAAATACAAAATTTGTCCAGATAAAGTTGAGTTGTGAACCACATAAGTCCCCATAGGGCCAGTATTTCAGCTCTCATGTTGGTCCCCATACCACCGTACCAGTGTATTTTATAGTGTGGGGGAAATCATCAGCCAAGCCACATAACCACACCTCGACTGTTGAGATTCCCCATCAAAAAATCTAGCTAGGTAGTGGATTTTGAATGGTCTCAATCTCTTCGATAAATCCGGTGGGGGCTTTTGTTTTATTTTTAAATTCTCCCATAAGTTAATGATCCTGGAACAAATCTTATCCAGGCAACTGATTACCTCCTCAAAAAATCCATTTATTTTTGCAAGAACAAATATACCAGTGAAATAAAACAAGAATGTTTCTGATAATCTTATCTTTCTTCAACCACCATTTGATGCAAATCTTCAACATTCGCATGTTCCATGAACGAAATGTTGTAATTTTTACATAAACCAGTGAGGACGTCCTGTGAAAATTTGCAGGAGTAAAATAAGTGGTCATTGTCTTCATTTGCATTCATACATAGTCGACATATGCCAGGGCCAATTTTTCCTCTCCTCTGTAAGTTTGTCCATATCAGGTTCTTTTCCATCCATATCAACCAAATTAATATTATCATATTAATCTGGGCATTTACTTTCCATACATATTTAAACCAACAACAACTGTCTTGACCATGTTGTTGTGTAATCATCATTTTGTAATTTTCACTCGCTAGAATTTTCCATTTTTTATTGTTCCACCCCATGTCACCTGATCGCCATTGCATCTCTGCTTTAAACCCAAGCTTCTCAGTGATGTAGAATAATGTTCCCATTCAACTTTCAAATCATCTTGTAATTCCATTTGGCTAGATGATTTCCATCTCGGGATTCCCTGAATATTCACTTACAGCTTGTCCCATGAAAAAAATGCCTCTTCCATTTAGATAAGAAATCATAACTTCGTTAATGATGGGGGAGAGAGAAGGTCCCCATAGGCCTGGGTGGCCAATCAAGATTTTCCCTCCGTAGCCAAATGACAAATGAAGATTTTCATTAAAGAGTCTCCAGATCTTTTTAAAACCTCTCCATATATATGATTCAACTTTATCATCTCTCCATCCTTTAATAAATAAATCCTCCATTCCTGAATCATTTATATATTTATACCCTATGATATCATTCTATATACCAGTGGAATTTATACCCCTCCACAAAGACTTCATTTGGAGAGCTTTTCCAAACTACTCTAGATCCAATATACCCCAGCCCCACAGTTCCTTTGGTTTCATGATCAGCTCCAATTTAACTAAATGGTATTTCCCCTTCTCCTTACCCCCATTCCAGATGAAGTTTATCACCATGGATATGATCTTGGTACTGATTTTCTTTGGGACAAAGTATAAATGCACCCAATAGACAATGAATTGTTGTAATTAAACTTGAGCGAGAATTATTCTACCCCCTTTGGATAACCATATCAAAGTCCATCCATGTATCCTTTTATTGAATTTTTCTAGTAGCCATGACCAGTCATCCATTCTGTAATTGTTTGGTTTCTTATGAAAACCAAGGTACTTGAAACCAATATCAAGTCTCTCTGTCCTGAAATTGAACAACTTACCTATCTCTTCATATAAATCCCTATCTTTTTCAGTATGATAAATGAAGGACTTAACTTCATTTGCCATCATCCCAGTGGCGGTGTAGAACTTTGAGAAAATGTCATACCAAACAACATAACGTCGTCAAAAAAAAGATTGTGAGTAATCTCCCTCTTGTGGGTAATCTTTATACCTCTAATATTACCTGCAACCACCAGTTTGTTAATTTTTAAACTTAACGCATCCATAATCAAAATGAAAAGTAATGGGGATAAGGCACAACCCTGCTGAAGTCCTCTACCTGGCTTGAAGAACCTGAAGGCCACCCCATTTACAATAACTGCCATGCATGAAGTTCTAACACACCCCATAATCCAATTTACTGTAGAGCTATCTAAACCAATATTATATAAAACCAATTGAAGAAAGCTCCAGTCGACCCTGTCATAAGCTTTACTAAGATCGACTTTCATCACCCCAGCATGTATCTTCCTTGTGTGAGTTGAGTGAATTATTTCTTCTGTTGCTACCACAACATCATGTATGCTTCTGTCTTTCAAAAAAATAGATTGCTCAGGAGTGATAAACCTAGATAGGACCACCTTCATTCTCTCTGCAATGGTCTTCTATATTACCTTGTAAAGGGTGTTGCACAGTGTTATAGGTCTAAAATATTTGAAATAAATTGCATCTTTTTTCTTCAAAATCAGTGCCAGAAAAGTCGAGTTTAAAGCTCCGCTCATGTAACTTGTTATTTTTGTTTCCTCATCCATTTCTCTGATATCGCTGATAAAATACTCATATAAATGAAGAAAGAAGTATGGGGTCCAACCATTTGGTCCCTGACTCTTATCAGTCTTCAAAGAATTTAATACCGACATTACCTCCTTAGTGCTAACAATTCTCTTCATGTTTTATACAGTCCCTTCATCAAACATGATCGGGAAATCCTCCAGCCCACATATGTTCTTCATACACCAATTCCTTTCATGCCATATATAAACCCTCAAAATATTTTACCGCTTCATTCTGGATTTTCTTAGTTGAGAAAAATGTAGCACCATCATCATCAATTCGCCAAATAGCGTTTGCATTTTTTCTCCCAGAAGCATAAAAATGAAATTATTTAGTGTTTTTATTGCCCTCTTTCAACCATATAGCCCAAATTTTTAATCTCCAAGTCTGTTCCTCAATAAACATAATTTTCCCTTTTTCTGTCTCAATTTCTCTGAGCCTTTTCCATAAATATGTGGATTGGCTACCCACCTCCAATTCCTTCATGATCAGGGAAGATTCATTTGCATATTTCTTAAGTCTGTCAGTCAACCTAGATTTCTGTAACTTTTACCATTTCTGAACAATCATTTTTAATCCCCTGAGGGGATTAGTGAGGTGATCCATTTTCGTTGTATCAACTACCCTTCTATGTGACTCCATGTATTCTCGAACCAGTTTATAAAAATATCAGTCCTCTAACCAGACCCTATTAAATTTAAAAGGGGCACTGCCTGGAATCCTTTCTATTGAGATTCAACAAGATGATGAGCTTAGTGAAAAGAGTCGCCTTCACTAAGTGGGCCCAGAGGCTATTTTTGGTGCAAAGTCTATTTTTAGACTATGTCTATTTTTAGACATGTCGATCATATTCTATGAGTTGCAGGATGGATTTGTGGATGGTTGGTCAAGTTGGAAAAATAGACGGACTGCTATTCCTAAGGTTTTACTGGAGCTATTTCATGGAGGACTTCAGTTAGAACTCATGTGATAGAGTTTGGTGGAGTTGGAGAAGTAGTTGGTGGAGTTGTATTTAGTTTAACTCAGTTAGACTCAGTTGAGCTAGTTGTATCTAGTCTAACTGATTGATACAATAGTGAGAGTGAAGTGAATTAATTAGTTAATTAATTCACAAGTAATAAATCATTAATCAACTGAATAATACATCAGTTAACTACAGTTCATGGCAGTTTCAGTGGAGACCAGTGGAGAGATAGGTGAAAGAGCAAGTGTGACTATCAGTTGTGACTATAGTGATGCATTGATTGCGTCCAACACTCAGTGGAGATGCCAATGAGGATTGCATGAGAAAGGCTGGAGAAATTTGAACTCATTCAGAGCCATTCTTCAGCAGGGATTGCGCAGTAGAGGCAGGCTAGCAGGTGGCAAAGATCGGTGCATGGATTTGCAAGATCGGGCCTGATTAGTGTGTAGCGATTGTATTGTACTGAGAGCTTGATATGATCAGCTTTGTATGAGTATTGTTACATGATCTCTATGATGTATATTATATATAGATAGTTGGGGTTTTCAGCTTCAGGATTTCCCATTAAAAACTGTGTTAATGTGTGTGAATTTTTATTCTTTCATGTGTGCATTGCAATCTTGATTTAATTTCCGCAAATGATCAATGGTGGAATAGATTCTGTATTTTTAATGAAGTTAAAATAGTGTGAGATCAGGATAATCTTGGAAATATAACACATAAGTTATATAATTTCTACATGGTATCAGAGCAGTTGATCATTGGAGGATATTGCAATTATTGAAGTGGTTGAGTTTTGTGTTGGTGGAATTTGAATTTGCTGCAATGTTTTCTTGGTGTCGAAGTTGAGCATTCATTGAAATGTCTTTCAACGGATTGCGATTGGAGTATGCCCTTGATGGGAGCTCGAATTACATAGCATGGAAGCACATGATGGAGGCAGTGCGGGATGATAATGGGTTGAAGGAGTTCATAGATGTTGATATTCCGAAGCTTGCTTCTAGCGATGCAGCCGCACTTGACGCAGGGAAAAATAAGGTAGCAAAGTGTCAAAGGATTCTGTTGGAAGGTGTGAAGGATCACATTGTGTCCAGCCTTCAAAATAAAGCCAATCCATTCTTAATGTGGAAGGCTTTGAAAGATTTGTTCCAAAGTAGAAGTGACCAGAGGAAGTTGGTGCTTAAATACAAACTTAGAAAAATAAAAATGGAGAAAGGCAACAGTATACCAAAATACCTCACGAAATTTTTCCAATGCAAGGATGAGCTGGGAAGTGTGGGGGTTACTGTTGATGAAGAAGACTTGGTGAGCTTGGCTCAACTTGGGCTTCCGAAGAGTTGGCATAGCTATGAAGACTCTATCAATGGACGGGAGAAAATGCTAGGATGGGAGCGACTTTGGTCGGATCTTGTGCAGGAGGAGATAAGGCGGGGTACCGTGGTTGGATCTTCATCGAAGAATGAAGATGAAGAAAATTGCGCTTTGGCTGCCAAATATCGGAAAGGAAAAGGGAAGAAATCTTCCAAATCCGAAGCTAAAGGCAAGAAGCAAGATTTGTCCAAGGTGAAGTGTTTTCACTGTCACCAGCATGGGAATTTCGCCACTAATTGTCCACAGAAGAAGAAGAATAAGCAGGTTGCTGGATCTGCAGCTGGAGAGGCATTAGCCTCGCAGTTTGAGTTGGATTTTTCTTTGATCTCATGCTTGGTTTCAAGTGTGATGGGATCAGTGTGGTTTCTTGACAGTGGTGCATCTTTCCATATGACTAGAGACAAAGATTTGTTTAGTGATCTGGAAGAAAAGGATCTTGGAGTGCACATCGAGATGGGCGATGATGGTAGAAACAATGCGACTGGTATCAGGACCATTTCCTTTGAGAGGGAGTCTGGTAAACCTTTCATCTTGAAGGATTTCATGCATGTTCCATGATTGAAGAAGAATCTGATCTCTGTGGTGATGTTGGAAGACAAGGGTTATGATGTTTTTAGCGAGGGAAAATCCTTCCTGTGCCATAAAAACAACTGGTCAAACCAGGAGGATAGGGATTCAAGTTAAGAATCTTTATCATTTTTAGGTAGATGGCTGCGCTTCAATGGCAGGCAAAGCTAAAGGAGTGGTGAGCAGGGATGAGGGCGAATTGTGGCACAGGAGATTAGGCCATCTTCACCATGGCGCTTTGAAAATTTTGCAGCAGATTTCTACCGAGATTCCCAAAGGTACACTTGCGCAGTCATATCAATGCAAGGGATGTACTTTGGGAAAATTTGTGAAGACCACTTTTCATGAGAAGGATAGTCATGCTTCGACGATCCTTGAAATAATTCACACAGACGTGTGTGGACCTTTCTTGGTTGCTTCAACAGTAAAGCACAGGTATTATGTGATATTTGTTAATGAATTTTCTCGTAAGTGCTGGATCTTATTCATGCAGAAGAAGAGCGAGACATACTCAAAGTTCTGTGAGTTCAAGGCGTTGGTTGAAAAAGAGTCGGGGAAGCAAGTGAAAGCTCTCTAGAGAAATAATGGTGGTGAATACATCTCTGGCGAATTCAAAGAATTCTATAGCAAAGAAGGAATTCGAAGAGAACTCATAGCGCCTCATAACCCACAGCAGAATGGGGTCACGGAGAGGAAGAACAGAACGATCGTGGGTGCTACACATGCAATGTTGCATGATCAGGGCCTTCCCATACACTTGTGGGCTGAGGCATGAAACATTGCGGTTTATGTGCAAAACCATTGTCCTCATGGAGTACTTGGCATGAGTACACCCGAAGAGGCATTTTCTAGTAAGAAGCCTGATATTTCCCATTTGAATATTTTTGGCTCACTTGTTTACATTCATGTGACAAAGGATGCCAGGAAGAAGCTAGAGCCGACCGCAGAGGTTGGGATATTTGTGGGATACACAGAAACACCCCACAATTATCGTGTGTATTTTCCAGATAGTCGGATGACTGTCGTGTGACGGCATATCAAATTTCATGAGGAGAAAGCCATGAAGTTGTCTCTTGAGAGGGAGCTACAATTGCATGCAGAGGAGGAGATACTTGTTCCTAAAGATGAGCCTCAAGATGTGGATCAGCCACAAGAGGAGGTTCATAGAGTGGAAGAAACCACTCATGCAGCGCCAAACATCAGAGGGCGGAAGCGCACTATAGAAGCTGAGCGATTGAATCTTGATGCAACGTAGAATGTAGGAGCTCCTACATCACAACGTAGACAAAGACAGTCACCTGACCGATTTACTGGATACATGGCTCTGATGAGAAAGTGTATCATGAAGGAGCCATCCTCTTTCGAGGAAGCTGTGGAGGATCCCGCATGGGTAGGTGCCATGGTGGAAGAGTATGATTCGATTGTCAGAAACAATGCATGGGAGATTGTCCCAAGGGTGGAAGGGAAATCAGTGGTAGGTTCGAGATGGATCTACAAAGTGAAGAAAGTTGCTGACGGGAGCGTCGAGAAGTATAAGGCAAGATTTGTTGCCCGGGGCTTCTCACAGATTGGGGGGATCGACTATGAAGAAACCTTTGCACCTATCGCAAGGTATTATTCTATACGAAACATCCTTGCTCTCTCAGCGTAGATGGGTTGGCACTGTTAGCCCCCCTATGAAATTTTCGACAAGAAAATAGGGGGCTAAATCATTGTTGAGTCTTCAAGGAATGCATTTCCTCTGAAAAAACAGTCTCATTGAAGCCTCCATGTGTCTGTTATCCTTTGATGAAATCCCCTCTGCTGATTTCCCTCATAAATCCTCTCTGTTTGTGAAGAAATGCCCAAAGGCCCCATTTTCCCTCTTATTTCACCCCCACCTAGCCTCTACTTCGTTCCCCTGTCTTCCCCTTCTTTTCCCCTTCTTACCCTTTGAATTTCCCCAAAATCCCCTTAAAATCCTACCCTTACCCTTTGTTTATCCTTTTTCCCCTTTCCCTCTCTATCGTTCCTCTTTCCAACCTTCAAATTCCATTTAAACGGGTTAAAAACCCACTTCCCGACCTTATTACAAGGCCTAGCCCCTTTCTGCTAGCCCCTTTCAAACCACTTCCCACACATGCCTGTGCGCTGGGACCAAGCGCTTAAGTCCCAAGCGCTAATCGCAATCGGAAGGTCGGGCGGGTGCACAATTTCCTTTGTAATATCAAAAAACCCCGATGCGATTTGTCTATAACGTTAAGTCCCGCGGTGCGTTCCGCACCGTTGATCTTCCGCGGAGATCTGACGGCGGAGCGCTAATCGCAGCCCCCCGCCCAATCACAAGTCCGTGTGTGCCCTTCGATCAATCGCAAGTCCTATCTTCCTGCCTCCGATCGCGATCCCCCGACTGCATCCCGACCGTTCATCCTTCCCGCGATCTGACGGCCCTGCGCCAATAACTCCATCGCAATCGCATAACTCAATCGCATGCCTTCTTCTCTGTGCTCCGATTGCGATCTCCCGACTTAATCCTGGCCATCCATCCTCTCGCAGATCGGACAGTCATCGCAACTCCCGATCGCAAGTCCTTCCTCCCGTCTCCCGATTAAGTCCTGGCCGTCCATTCCCCTGCTGATCCAACGGCCATCACACTTCCCATTTCCTCTGATTGCAAGTCTTTCTGCCTTCCCCTCTATTAAATCTCCGCCGTCCGTTTCCCCGCTACATCAACGGTTAGTGCTCAATCGCTGGTCCCCTTCCGATCGCAATCGCAAACTATTTCGTCCGACTCCCGATTGCGATCTCCCGATTCAATCAGGGCCGTCCATCCTCCACGCTGATCTGACGGCTATCGCTCTCCCCGCCCGATCGCAATCGGAAGTTTGTGAGTGTCTCCCCTTTGTGCCCCTCCGATTGCGATTGTTCCGATTACATCTCCACCGTCCGTTTCCTCCCGGATCTGACGGCTCAGATCTAATCGCCCTCCACCGTGACCGGGTCCCACATTCGCGCCTCCGTGTGTTGTATTTTCACGTTTCCCTGTGTAATTCACCCAAACGCTAAACTTTGGGTTTTACACTGTGCGTTCATTTCTCCACTCCTCTCCGCTGTTTCCACTGTTTCTCCATCGCTCCACCATCTCTCCTCCTCCATAGCATTTCTCCACCACTGCCCAGTCTATAATATGTTTATTTTATAGCGCAGACAACACAGCGATGGCCAATTCAGCATTGCCAGTGACTAGCAGAAGGAATTCAAAGAGGGGTTGGTGCCTGTTGTTGACATAATCAATGTTTAGCCCCACTTTCAAAGGATTAAGGCTCAGTTCGAAGAATGATGAGCGCACCAGCAAGTCATTACTGCGCTACCTAACAACAGAGTCTGTTCTCTCCAGACGTACACCGTCCCTACAGGGTTCTCCATGCCTCCTTGAGCCCATAAGCAATTAAATACAGAGACAGGAGCTTCATTGAAGACCGTCTGAGCAGCAGTAATGGAAGTATGGAGAAGACCTGCAGATTTTCATCTAGTTCATTTATTCCAGAATGGTAGCACAGATACCAAACACCAGAAGGACTTCACGAAACACCAGAGGTCAAAATCTGACCTGACAGAGATCTCCGAACCAGTCTTAGAGTACCTACAGCATTGCAGATAGCCATTAAGCAGTATGGGCATGGACACTTCCACCGATTCTGTCTTAATGAGATCAATTAATTGTCTATCTACCTCTGTTTCTCTCTTCTCCTATAATATTTCCCAGAAACGAATTGTAATGGTTGTTGTTGTTCAGTTGTTGGGCTGTTGCTGTTAGTGGGATTCAGTTCGACTGTTAGAACATTCTTGAGAGGGAGTAGCAGAGTAGTTGTATGTAATAGGCTGGGAGGAGAAAGTCTGGACTGTATTAGCCATTGAGCTTATTGTACATGACTGGTTTTGCATCAATTAATCAAAGCACATTTCACAGGATCCTGGTCTATTACTATTGGTGATGTGTCTCTAACTCTGTTTATTACATTTTCATGCTGTTTCATGTTCTTCTGGTAGGCAACAGAAGTATAACATAGGATTCACCCTTGTTAGGTGCCCTATGTTTCCTGCTCTCCCTACCTTTAATGTTTTATGCTCTATGTGCTATCTAAGAGTTGATTTCAGTTGATTTAACCAGCGCAGTGGATGTTATTGCCTGCTAGCTGATGTATGAATTAGTTGAAGCTGTTCTTAGATGTTCTTGAGGGGTTTAAGCTGGAAGGTTTGGGAACATTGGGGATTAGAGCTAGCCCTGTCCACTAGGATCCTTGCGCGACCAGCCGGCCTTTCTAAGATCCCGTCGTTAATCTTATCTCTGTTTTCCCCTTGGAGTTGCTAAATCAGACTTGGAGTTAAATGACCTCTGGTCCGATCTATAAGTAGCCCCTTTGTCTCTTTGAGAGCTGCCTTAGAGTATGTCCAAGCAGGTCTGGAGTTAAATGACCTCTGACCTGATCTATAGACAGAAATTAGGTTGTTCTCCTTCTTTCACTTTCCTTCCTTAATGTTCCACCCCACCCTCTAATCTAAAGATCCTTTAGTATTAGATGACTTTCCCTTTGAAAGCCTTGGCTAGTGGATGCAAGTAATTTCCTTTCATGACTCCATAGCCCAATGGATGGCACTTTCTTGACCCATCCTCTTTGCTGAAATGTCCTGCTGCCTTGTTCCTTTTCTCCCACTGATTTCTTAGTCCATGATCTCGTGACCAACCCAGCAACCAACCAACCAAATAATTTAAAGCCCCTTGTGCTTCATAACTAGCCTAACATCTCATTTTGAGCTTCATAGATATATCATTCTTTGCTCTGTTTGGAGAGATCCCTCTCTAGGTCCAGGAGGGCTAGATCCTAGGGCCCCAAAGTGGTTCTGATGTTGTCTCATCTTTTGGTCTTGCCAATCTGGCCAAAACATGGGAACCCCAACATAATGGAAACTCCGTTGGCTTCACATTGCTGATGGTGGACAACATCCTACTTGAAATGTTCATAAACATCCACCTGGCGACTCCACACTCCATAATCCTCGAAGACTCCATTGGAGGAAGAACCTGAAAGATGGCCAGACCTCATAGAAGGGTAGAACATACTGGTTGGATTTGGTTTAAAGAGTTTATTGTTTTTGTCTATCACTAGGTCCTGTCCTTTTTCAAGCCAAATAGAGTGTACAAAGATGAAACCCATGATGAGTATGGGAAAGATCTCAAGCCTCAGTCTTCAGACCGTGAGCGGACCTATACTCCTGTGAAAAACCCGGTGGAACAAGAAGCTCATGTTGTATCTCCCACTCTTCAAGAAGCTTCAAGCAGCCATGAGCCCATTGTTATATCACCCACACCTACAAAGGTCATAGAGAGATATATCCCTCTATTTTTACCTCTCTTCTTCCAACCCCTGCCTGCAGAATTAATAAGCCAGCTGCCTCATTTTGATGGGGAAAATAAAGGGTCCTCTGCTGAAGAGCATGTTCAAAACCTTGAGGATTTACTTGAGCTATATGAAATAGAAGAAGATGATGTGTGCATTAGAATGTTTGCCCTGTCATTGCAAGGAAATGTCAAGAATTGGCTCAAAGGCCTTCCAGTGGCAAGCATATTCAGCTTTCATCAGTTTGCTCAAGTTTTCCTAGATAGGTGGGCAGCCCCAAAGAATGCTCTCCTCATCCTAAAAGAATATCAGAATTTGAGAAGGCAGCCAGGGGAGATAGTGCATAATTTTTCAGCCAGGTTCAATAAGGTATATGATGCAATGCCTTCTGATATAAAACCACCTTTGGGATGGGCTTTATTGCACTATCCAAGTTCTTTTGACCCCGAGGTGGAATTCCATATAAGGCAAAAAGAGCCTTTGAGCCTGGAGGAAATGCAGGATATAGCAATCACTGTCGAATACAACATACAGTGAAGGGAAGAAAGATTACAAGCAGCAAGGAAGGATCGAACAAAGAAAATAGTGCAGATCTCTTTAGAGGACAAGCTGGAAAGACTGATAGAGACTGCCAGTTCCTTGCTGAAAGCAAAGGATCAAGAATATGAGGCTGAAACCAGAGAGGATGATTGGGAAATACCTGCTCCTCGTCCTCAGAAAGGACATACCAGATCACTGCAAGATGTAAGCGGCATGCCAAGCATGTATGATGAACAAGAGTTTGAATCAGAAAATGAGCTTGCAGCTCTCTGTAAGGGAAAACTTGCCGAGAGTCCCGAAGACTTGATGGGCGACGATGCTTGTGATTATGATTTCTCCGATGTTGATCTGTCTGATGATAATTTTTTCCAAAGGGAAACCGAGCTTGCAGGGACATCTTCAGAAGATTCATGGGAGGAAGATCATGACCATCAACTTTAGGAAAGCGATGAGCTAACACAGGCCATCTACGATACTGATGGAGAAGGCGTTGAAAGCATGATAGTAGACGAGGATTCACTGAATCTTCTCTCTATTTTATATCCAAACATCAGTTATACTTGCCAAGTGGATAGAAGCCAGTAGCTCTTCAGCGTAGAGGACGAGGAAGAAAGAGATGAAGAAAATATTGAGCGGGATGAATGCTCGGAGCCTTCTCCCGAAGGGATTAAGGTAATCAAAGAAGCCCCCGCTCAAGAATATGTTGATTTTTTCACAGAGTTTAGCCCGTTGCAGCAGAACCAACCTATGGTACTAGAGGATAGCACTGTTGAATATAATGAGCCCTCTAGCTTAGGCTGCATTGAAGATGAGCGAGATCTCCTTCCCCGCAGGCGTCTCGGCCTTGATTCAGAGGAAGAGGAGGTATTCCTGGTTGATGCCCATATGCCAAATAATCCCAACCAGGAAGAGGAGGAGTGTGATTTCAAAGGCCTCACTACAGATGCAGTGACTGAAGCTGCCCAGGATGCAGACAGCCTATCAGTCATGGTAGGCTTTGAAGAAAAAAGTTTACATCATGAGTTTGTTGATCCTGTGGCAGACTACATGGAGGCCCTGATTGGCTCAGCTCCACAAGCATCAATCTTTTGCAAGAGACAAACACAAAAAAATTGGTCACCACTACTGATGGCCTCAGTTTTGAAAAACCACATGCAGAGCACCCTGTGGTTATCTCTGACAGGTAGTCAGTGCTCATATCCTTTTTTGCTATTATTAGACTGGCTGCATTGGCATTACTGCATCACCTAGAGCATCAGAGATTTCCAGTTAGGGTAGGGTAGGTAGGAAAGCTCAATAAAGCTCAGTCTAAGAGCACGTAGTTAGTTGTTTCAATTTCTGTCTTAGAATGTAGAGAAGAAACCTGCTAGACAGTCTAATCCTAGCAGGTAGTAGTGTAGGTAAAGAAGCATATGAGACCAACAGTCTAATCTGGTCTCATGGAGTAATAAGGGTAGAAATAGAATAGGTTTATTTTTCCTGTTTGTAAAAATTGATGATGTAAAAGGGTCTGCAAGTCCAAATGCACCCAAGAAGAAAAATGTTAGGTCTATAGTGTGGGTAGGTAGTTGTTTGGGAGAATTTTTATTGCTGATATGATGTCTTCATGAGTTGTGGCAGCTAAAATCAAAGAATAAAAGGATGGTTCAAGCAGCAGGCACCTGGCCTACACCAAGAGATCAATTTCTGAATTCTTGACTCCTTCAAGAAGAAGCCATCCCCATGTGGAGCCACTGTTAGCCCCCCTATGAAATTTTCGACAAGAAAATAGGGGGCTAAATTATTGTTGAGTCTTCAAGGAATGCATTTCCTCTGAAAAAACAGTCTCCTTGAAGCCTCCATGTGTCTGTTATCCTTTGATGAAATCCCCTCTGCTGATTTCCCTCATAAAGCCTCTCTGTTTGTGAAGAAATGCCCAAAGGCCCCATTTTCCCTCTTATTTCACCCCCACCTAGCCTCTACTTCATTCCCCTGTCTTCCCCTTCTTTCCCCTTCTTACCCTTTGAATTTCCCCAAAATCCCCTTAAAATCCTGCCCTTACCCTTTGTTTAGCCTTTTTCCCCTTTCCCTCTCTATCGTTCCTCTTTCCAACCTTCAAATTCCATTTAAACGGGTTAAAAACCCACTTCCCGACCTTATTACAAGGCCTAGCCCCTTTCTGCTAGCGCCTTTCAAACCACTTGCCACACATGCCCGTGCGCTGGGACCAAGCACTTAAGTCCCAAGCGCTAATCGCAATCGGAAGGTCGAGAGGGTGCACAATTTCCTTTGTAATATCAAAAAACCCCGATAAGATTTGTCTATAACGTTAAGTCCTGCGGTGCGTTCCGCACCATTGATCTTCTGCGGAGATCCGACGGTGGAGCGCTAATCGCAGCCCCCCGCCCAATCGCAATCGCAACGTTCCGTGTGTGCCCTCCGATCAATCGCAAGTCCTATCTTCCTGCCTCCGATCGCGATCCCCCGACTGCATCCCGACCGTTCATCCTTCCCGCGATCTGACGGCCCTGCGCCAATCGCTCCATCGCAATCGCATAACTCAATCGCATGCCTTCTTCTCTGTGCTCCGATTGCGATCTCCCGACTTAATCCTGGCCGTCCATCCTCCCGCAGATCGGACGGTCATCGCAACTCCCGATCGCAAGTCCTTCCTCCCGTCTCCCGATCAAGTCCTGGCCGTCCATTCCCCTGCTGATCCAATGGCCATCGCACTTCCCATTTCCTCTGATTGCAAGTCTTTCCGCCTTCCCCCCGATTAAATCTCCGCCATCCGTTTCCCCGCTACATCAACGGTCAGCGCTCAATCGCTGGTCCCCTTCCGATCGCAATCGCAAACTATTTCGTCCGACTTCCGATTGCGATCTCCCGATTCAATCAGGGCCGTCCATCCTCCACGCTGATCTGACGGCTATCGCTCTCCCCGCCCGATCGCAATCGGAAGTTTGTGAGTGTCTCCCCTTTGTGCCCCTCCAATTGTGATTGTTCCGATTACATCTCCACCTTCCGTTTCCTCCCAGATCTGACGGCTCAGATCTAATCGCCCTCCACCGTGACCGGGTCCCACATTCGCGCCTCCGTGTGTTTTTTTTTTGCGTTTACCTGTGTAATTCGCCCAAACGCTAAAATTTGGGTTTTACACTGTGCGTTCATTTCTCCACTCCTCTCCGCTGTTTCCACTGTTTCTCCATCTCTCCTCCTCCACAACATTTCTCCACCACTGCCCGGTCTATAATATGTTTATTTTATAGCGTAGACAACATAGAGATGGCCATTTCAGCATTGCCAGTGACCAACAGAAGGAATTCAAAGAGGGGTTGGTGCCTGTTATTGACATAATCAAAGGATTAAGGCTCAGTTCGAAGACTGATGAGCACACCAGCAAGTCATTACTGCGCTACCTAACACCAGAGTCCGTTCTCTCCAGACGTACACCGTCCCTACAGGGTTCTCCATGCCTCCTCGAGCCCATAAGCAATTAAATACACAGACAGGAGCTTCATTGAAGACCGTCTGAGCAGCAGTAATGGAAGTATGGAGAAGACCTGCAGATTTTCATCCAGTTCATTTATTCCAGAATGGCAGCACAGATACCAAACACCAGAAGGACTTCACGAAACACCAGAGGTCAAAATCTGACCTGACAGAGATCTCCGAACCAGTCTTAGAGTACCTACAGCGTTGCAGATAGCCATTAAGAAGTATGGGCGTGGACACTTCCGCCGATTCTGTCTTAATGAGATCAATTAATTGTCTATCTACCTCTGTTTCTCTCTTCTCCTATAAGATTTCCCAGAAATGAATTGTAATGGTTGTTGTTGTTCAGTTGTTGGGCATTTTCTGTTAGAGGGATTCATTCTTGACTGTTAGAACAGTCTTGAGAGGGAGTAGCAGAGTAGTTGTATGTAATAGGTTGGAAGGAGAAGTCTGGACTGCAACAGCCATTGAGCTTATTGTACATGACTGGTTTTGCATCAATTAATCAAAGCACATTTCACAGGATCCTGGTCTATTACTATTGGTGATGTGTCTCTAACTCTGTTTATTACATTTTCATGTTGTTTCATGTTCTTCTGGTATGCAACAGAAGTATAACATAGGATTCACCCTTGTTAGGTGCCCTATGTTTCCTACTCTCCCTACCTTTAATCTTTTCTGATCTATGTGCTATCTAAGAGTTGATTTCAGTTGATTTAACTAACGCAGTGGATGTTATTGCCTACTGGCTGATGTATGAATTAGTTGAAGCTGTTCTTAGATGTTCTTGAGGGGTTTAAGCTGGAAGGTTTGGGAACACTGGGGATTAGAGCTAGCCCTGTCCACTAGGATCCTTGTGCGACCAGCCGACCTTTCTAAGATCCCGTCATTAATCTTATCTCTGTTTTCCCCTTGGAGTTGCTAAAGCAGACTTGGAGTTAAATGACCTCTGGTCCGATCTATAAGCAACCCCTTTGTCTCTTTGAGAGCTGCCTTAGAGTACGTCCAAGCAGGTCTAGAGTTAAATGACCTATGACCTGATCTACAGACAAAATTTGGGTTGTTCTCCTTCTTTCACTTTCCTTCCTTAATGTTCCACCCCACCCTCTAATCTAAAGATCCTTTAGTATTAGACGACTTTCCCTTTGAAAGCCTTGGCTAGTGGATGCAAGTAATTTCCTTTCATGACTCCATAGCCCAATGGATGGCACTTTCTTGACCCATCCTCTTTGCTGAAATGTCCTGCTGCCTTGTTCCTTTTCTCCCACTACTTTCTCAGTCCATGATCTCGTGACCAACCCAGCAACCAACCAACCAAATCATTTAAAGCCCCTTGTGCTTCATAACTAGCCTAACATCTCATTTTGAGCTTCATATATATATCATTCTTTTCTCTGTTTGGAGAGATCCCTCTCCAGGTCCAGGAGGGCTAGATCCTAGGGCCCCAAATTGGTTCTGATGTTGTCTCATCTTTTGGTCTTGCCAATCTGGCCAAAACATGGGAACCCCAACAGGCACATTCATCAGATGGATGTGAAGACTATGTTCCTCAATAGAATCATTAAGGAGGAGGTGTACATTGAGCAGCCTGAAGGATTTGAGATCTTCAGTAGTGAGTTACATGTGTGAAGGCTCAAAAGAGCACTGTATGGGCTAAAACAAGCACCTCGTGCTTGGTACACACGGATAGACATTTATTTCACCAAACTTGGTTTCGCCAAGAGTGAGGCGGATCCAAACCTATACCAAATTGTGGTGGAGGGTAAGATTTTGATCATTGTGCTTTATGTAGATGATTTAATACTAACAGGTGATGAACTGTTGATAAACTCATGCAAGGCAGATCTTGCAAAGGAGTTCGAGATGAAGGACTTGGGCCTCCTTCATTATTTCCTAGGATTAGAAATTTGGAAGCGGAAAGGTGAACTGTTTGTGTCTCAAGGCAAGTATGCCCAGGAGATACTGGAGAAGTTTCACATGCAAGGCTGCAAGCCTATCGACACTCCTCTTCCCGGTGGTTGGAGGAAAGAGGATGCTACATCGGCAAATGTAGTGGATGCCACTGTTTATTGACAGTTGGTTGGTTCACTCATGTATTTGGTCAATACACAACCAGACATATGCTATGCTGTGAACCGGCTTTCACAAGCGATGGTGAACCCTACCAAGATATTTTGGAAGGCAGGCAAGCATGCCTTGAGGTATCTCAGGGGCACATTTGTATATGGATTGTGGTACAGAAAATCGGATGAGGTGAAGCTGCATGGCTTCACGGATGCAGATTGGGTAGGAAGCCCAACAGACAGAAAGAGCACATCTGGAGGGATTTTCAGTATCAGATCTACAACAGTTTCTTGGTACACCAGGAAAAAAAGATATGTGGCACTCAGTTCAGCGGAGGCCAAGTACATGGTAGAAATTTTGGCTGCATGCGACACTATATGGATGAGGAAGATCCTGGTCGGTTTGTTCGGTTCTCACTTAGATCCTACAGTGATATATTATGATAATTAGAGTTGCATCAAACTATCGTTTAATCCAGTATTTCATGATAGATCTAAACATATTGACATCCGGTACCATCATATCAGAGATTGTGTGCAGCGGAAGATCATGTTTCTTTCTTACATTCCTACAGAAGATCAGGATGCAGATATTCTGACGAAGGCGCTCACCAGGAGAAAATTCGAATACCATAGAGACAAGATCAGGGTGGCAGATAATCCCTATCTTGTTGAGAGGGAGTGTTTAGATTCAACAAGATGATGAGCTTAGTGAAAAGAGTCGCCTTCACTAAGTGGGCCCGCAGGCTATTTTTGACGCAAAGTCTATTTTTATACTATGTCTATTTTTAGACATGTCGATCATATTCTATGAGTTGTAGGATGCTATTTGTGGATGGTTGGTCGAGTTGGAAAAATAGATGGACTTCTATTTTTAGACATATTGGGCAGAGTCTATTTTGAGACTACCAGTCTAAAAATAGATACGTCGAATATTATTAGCTCTTAATAATATTTGGACTCTAAACATTATCTTATTCTCTTGGAGCACTTTAGTTAAGTGCACAGATGTGGCACAACAGCTGACAGAAGGAATTACGCTATTCCTGAGGGTTTACTGGAGCTAATGCATGGAGGACTTCAGTTAGAACTCATGTGACAGAGTTTGGTGGAGTTGGAGAAGTAGTTGGTGGAGTTGTATTTAGTTTAACTCAGTTAGACTCAGTCGAGCTAGTTGTATCTAGTCTAACTGATTGATACACTAGTGAGAGTGGAGTGATATAATTAGTTAATTAATTCAAAAATAATAACTCATTAATCCACTGAAGAACACATCAGTTAACTACAGTGCATGGTAGTTTTAGTGGAGACCAGTGGAGAGATAGGTGAAAGAGCAAGTGTGACTATCAGTTGTGACTATAGTGATCCATTGATTGCATCCAACACTCAGTGGAGATGCTAATGAGGATTTCGTGAGCAAGGCTGGAGAAATTTGAACTCATTCAGATCCATTCTTGAGTAGGGATTGGGCAGTAGAGGCAGGCTAGCAGGTGGCAAATATCGGTGCATGGATTTGCAAGATCGGGCCTGATTAGTGTGTAGCGATTGTATTGTACTGAGAGCTTGATATGATCATCTTTGTATGAGGATTGTTACATGATCTATATGAAATATATTATATGCAGATAGTTGGTGTTTTCAGCTTTAGGCTTTTCCGTTAAACAACTGTGTTAATGTGTGTGAATTTTTATTGTTTCATGTGTGCATTGCAAACTTGATTTAATTTCCGCAAATGATCAATGGTGGAATAGATTCTGTATTTTTCATGAAGTTAAAATAGTGTGAGATCAGGAGAATCTTGGACATATAACACATAAGTTATATAATTTCCACACTTTCAAATTTCCATTCCAAGGTTATAGGCATGTGATCTGAGAGAGAAATCACCTTAGCCCGAGCTCTCAAATTTCCCAGCTGAGTAAGAAGATTTGATTTCACCATAAACTTGTCAATTATCTTCCCTAGATAATCTGATCCCCTCCTACCATTACACTAGGTTGGGCAGTTTATTTCCAAGTTAATATCACATAGATGTGATGAGTGAAACTTCATATTCATGGACCCAGCTAAGGGATCACACCTTCCTTTAGCACCCCAGACCTCTTCGTCATATACAGTAACATTAAAATCACGAGCTATAATCAGTCGGTATAGTAACAGTAAACCACACCCCTCCATGTGGTTCTAGAAGCATATTTTATCTTGGTATGGAGCGTATATATTAATAAGGTGTACCCGATGCTGGAAGCCTCTAAAATAACCTGTCAGGATTATCCCTCCAAAAAACCCAAAAGCCTGCAGGGTGGCACAACGAGGATCCCATATCACGATCTCTCCAACCGTTCTACCCATAGCATCATGTGCCACCATATGCCATGCTGACATAAGCGCAGGTTCTACCGAAACATTTTTCTGTCGGAGAGCCGAAACAACACCCACAGTCGCAGCTTCAGTAGCATGTGCATCAAATTTATCCTTTGCAATACGTCCCGATCTCCATCCTTTGCATGAATTCATCAGGTGACCTGTCTCGTGACATATATCACATCGAAAGGGAATATTCCAATAATCCAGGGACTATCTGTAAATTATGCCATTCTATTCCATGTCTATATTGGTTGGAAGACCCCCAGCAAACAAGACTTCAACGAGCACCCAGGCCACCCGTTTGTCGTAGAGGCCAACACTCTTCGGGTCAACAAATTTACAGGTGCAAATGTTATCCCTAATGGCCTTTAGCATTGTCGTGGACCAAAATTGAATCGACAGTCCAGTCATACGCACCCATAAAATGTGGTTTTTTGGAGCATTTATGATTGGGTGGAAATCCACAGTCCATCTATGGAGAGCCAGATAGCAGCGACCATGCACCCAAGCTCTTCTCATGACTTCCCCGACATATTCATCCTTCATGAAGTGATAACATAGCCAACTATTGTTTAAATTTCTAATCCTAGGTTCATAGCCGAGGAGTTTCCTCCATGCACCCATAAGCCACTTGCATTTTAATCGTAAAAAAGCTCTCGAAATGCCACTTACCTAGAACTGACCTCGTTAACAGACTATCAGATCTCTCCCACACGAAATCAGTGTCGAAACTAAGAATTCGGAAAGATGTGGTAGGTTTGAACGGTTTAGCCGTGTGCTATGACTGCTTACAGTGTGGCATTTGTCTGTAATTCAACACAAACTGACCACCCTATAACTGTTCACCTAGAGATGTAATTACCTCGCCGAATTTGGCACTCGGAATAACATGTGAAGAATGATAATTAGATGGTTGGGAGCTTATAGGGGATAATTAAACAACCTCTGCCAGCTCGATGTCATGAAAAAACTCGTCGTCATATGTCTCTGCCTCGAGATTCCCGCAATTACCGTCCATCTTTGTCAGCAGGGGCTCGGGTCATAAAGGTTATTAAAAGAAGATAATCAAGGTGGCAACCACCAACCACCAGCATTGAATGTCGTTAGGGCTACGAGACGGGGAGCCTAAGATGATCTAAAGTGAGCGCCTAGCGAAATAGCATTTCCCACCAACTACAAACCACCACATTCAATCTCTAGTACCTTTCCCGTATACCACCTAGGAAGGAGATGTCGACAAATTTAATGAGGAAGAGAATAAGAATGACAGCTAGGATAAAATGAGATCCACCACCGCCATTAGTGTTTGTCTCTGCACTGTCCCAGAAAAAATTTAAAAGTTAACCTTCCTGAAATCCAGTCATCCCCTCCGGTGCAACCATTAGCGAGACTAGAGACAAGCACAATAGTCAATCCCCTGCATAATGGACCATCATTGCACTGAATGATAGGGAGAGAGCCCACCATCCCTTGATGATAACACGTGAAAAAATATGCAAACCCCTGCATGATGTAAACTCTCACATAGACCCCGGAGGAGATAAACATAGGTTCAGGGGCATGATCAATGATTGCAGCAACAAACTATGCACCGCCCGATATTCCACCATGTGTCACAAAACTGAACTTTAAAACTCTTACATGGTCTGGTAATGGGAATGAGCAGCCACCAGCATGAGACAAAACCCGTGGTCTCCGGTGGGTGACTCGAGTCCTCGGGAAAACGATTTTTAAAGACTTTAGTAACCACGCCCCGAAACCAATGGAACATGTCTGCACATGATTTTTTTTTGTAACTCCATCGAAACTTAACAAAATCCTTTTTCCATACCACCCAAATAATTTCCAAGCACCTGAGGAACTAAACTATAAAGTTGTGAGTGTGCTTACCTTGCTCGTAAGAAATAATCCCAAACCCATAAACTTCCATTGATCTTTGACGCTCAGTTCCTCACTAGTGTCTACACATCCCAATTTCTCCATGCAGCCCATACATATTTTGCATCGGTCTGGGAAACCCATAGACCATGGCTTATATTATTATGTTTTAAATGTTATTGGATTTACAACCCCAAAACATGTGACAATTTCTTATTGGTGTGGGTTATAAAGGTGTTCCTTTTGGGGGAGGACACACTATCATTTTTTAGTAACCTAGATTATTTATTTGTTCTTAGTTCAATTACAAGGTTTAAATTTTGGGCAAAGTTGCATATTGGATATAGCAGATAAAGGATTTGAGGTGGACACATGGAGCTTTACTTATATATGTCATAAATCTACATGATTGGGGGATGTTTATGCCATGTACATATTTTGGTTGTACATTGTGATTTAGATTGACATTGACAATGAGAATAGATGTGGGTAGAAATGCTTGAGGTTTTTAATTAGCATATATACAGGGATAACACATTATATTATTAATTGTATCATTAATTACTTTTAATTGAAGTTGATCTTAAAATTTTTGATCCATAGTGAATCAATATTATCAACGTGGTTGAGGTTAACAATAGGAAGATAATTCTCATTGCATAATTTTTAATATCTAAGGTTGTGGATGGCTAGAAAATTAAAAATGTTGAGCAAGTAATTTAGAGATCTAATTGAACAACTATTGTATAGTGTAGAGGCCTTTAAAAATTATAATTTTCTAATACCAATTAGGCTTATGGTGTGTAGGCACACCCACTCAAGCTCTTAATATCATAGTACCTCCAACTTTGTGGTTCATTTCTAATGACTATATTGTTCCACTTTAACACCTAATGTCTCTAACCATGGACAAAATCTGGTCTAGCTCTTGACACCTCCAACTTTGGATCCCAAGGTCCCAATTATAAGAGAATCAAAAAGGCAGAAAGATCCTCTTGTTCATGATTATTTACTTGTGATATTATTTAGTTCTTCCTATCTTTATTCTTAATAGTTCATCAAGAAAATATCAAAGAAAATACACATAGATCAAGGACACCATATAGGGAAAAACCCAATAGTCAATAATTCTTCCTTCAATAGTGATTCTTGAGAACCTTGACCCAAACTTCCTCCACACCAAGTCAACCTTCCTTGTGATCCTTCCTGAATCTTGCAGCAACGACAACAGTAGAAGTACTTTGATGACCTGTAGGCTGGAACTTAGACCTTGCTTCTTGAGACTTCGATCTTGAGGTAGAGACTTCAATATAGCTTCGAAGACTTACATTTAGAACTAATACAACTTCTCCAAGTAGTAGCATTCAACAAAACAAACTTCGTCTTCCTCTTCTCTTGATAGCAACACCTTGGAAACTCCTGATGCAGCAATTGTTGCAGTAAAACTTTGAGAACTTCAATCTCCCAAACTATAGCTCGAAATGCAGAGAGAGTGGTGCCAAAATTTTTATTTTCTTTAACTCTATAAGCTTGCCAAAAATTGAATACAAAAGGTGTTTTTTCTCCAATTCACAATTTTTCCTTGTTGTAGCTTCAAAATCAAATTTATGTGTTGCAGTGAGATGGTTCCAAGTGAGTTCGATTCCACTGTATATATAGGCATGCGATGTACTCAAATTCTTGGGCTTGAGGCCAACTTTATTTTGAGGCTTCATGAATCATATTTGACCCAATACTTGACCTATTTATATGATTCAAAAGCCTAATATGGATCAATTTAAATATGCAATAATCCTATAGACTCAGAATAAAACCTAGAATTCCAAAATAAGGCCTTTGACCTAAAATAAATGTAACCCAAGCATGAAACCCATGCTTTAATAAGTCATTTAATAATAATATAAAATTATTTTCTTTATTCTTTTGACAATTACAATAAATATTGACTCAAGTACAATTTATGAGGACCAAACCTAGTTACATTCTTCAACACCAATGATCCTGATTGGATCATTATATTTTTTTTCATCCATCTCTATGATTTTAGAGTGGAAGGAGTGGAGGAATCAACTGACAAGACCATTTTTACTGGTGGGACCCTGTTTGGCAAAACAAAGTCTAAAACCTTCTAGATCATTTTGATGCATCAAAGAACATCTTTTTGGGGGTAAAACTTCGCTTCTTTAGTGTTGAAACTATTTTTCCTATTATACACATAGAGACATCCCCAACGACACAAGAATCATGCCAATCATAGTCCATATGTTGAGTTTATGCCACTCAGAAGTTGACCTTCCTGTTTTCACCCCCATAATTCAAGAGGATGCCACATCAACCCCCGTTATTCATGAAAAATGGGCTAGCCACATGATTATGATGTTGAAGACTCTAGAAAATCCTATATTGTAACTCTGATTACAAGTTGAGGTAGCCAAACTTAACCACTAGTAGGTTATCGGGTTGTGTTATAGTCTATGCCCTAGATATCCTCAACATCCAAATCGTGTAGGTTGAAAACCATCACCAAAACATGACATGGAATTCTTAATTTGAGTCACTTGTGTCCACTCAACATGATTGCAACTGAATGATATGAAAAATCAGAAGGTTAGACTTTATGTGATCTAATAATTCCAATTTGTAGGAAACTTCTATGATCTTCTTAAATATCTTGAGTGAACTCTCAACACTTTGCAACAATGATGAATTATCCTGGTCAATAGTGTGAATTGATTTATACCCATCTTGATGAAGACAAAATATCCCATGTTAAACATTGTGTCATGTCTAACACAATCTACCAATTTCTTCATCCACTACGCCACATATATCAAATGGAAACAATTCATTTCCAATCTCTTACCAACTTGTCATGAAACCCAAAGCTAAGGAACTCCATCCATAATAGCCTTGTATAACAAGGAATGGTGTGATAGGTTGTTTTCTATTCACTAACTCAAATGGACTATAACCCCATCATACAACTACATTTTTAATTTAACTTTGCTTCATCCAACAAATACAACCAGTTTTCTTAATCAACTCACATAGCATCACGTGTAGTGCTCCAATAGTCCATTGATGTGGTTTTGTCTACCCACTTGTCTATAGATGGTAGTTGTAACTTCTCCACAAGGTTGTCTTGACAAGTTTGAACATCATAGTCCAAAAAATTTTTGTGAACCACTCATTTTTATCTGACATAATTCTTCGTGGAAGGCCCCAAAAATTCACTATACTCTTGAAAATCATGTGTGCAACCTCCTCCACCTTGCAAGGAATATTCATTTGCACAATTATGGCATACTTGGAAAAATGATCAAATACACCATGATCCTATTGTACTCATGTGAAATTACAAGTCGTGTGATGAATTCCATTAAGACACAAACCCAAGGTCTATCCAGAATTATTAATGGCTGCAACAATCCTACCTGCAATT
Source organism: Pinus albicaulis (assembly GCA_034641835.2). Taxonomy (NCBI): domain Eukaryota; kingdom Viridiplantae; phylum Streptophyta; class Pinopsida; order Pinales; family Pinaceae; genus Pinus; species Pinus albicaulis. The sequence goes on along the minus strand of CM076581.1, from coordinate 545,125,979 downwards.
TGGTTTCAGACTTGTATTTTTGACAAACAATACAAGTTTTGATGCCCTCCTCCATGTCTCACCTTATATGCTCCCAAAATTACCCTTTCTCTGAAAATTTCAATGCCATATATTTCCTTGGGTGGCTAGTCCAGAGGGAATCATGAAATTATTTCACGATATCCTTGTTGAGAGTACTTGACTTGGGAACATATATGCATTCACCATAGTACAAGAATCCATCGTGCATCAATAAATTCCTCATTTTCCTTCCTTTACCTACATCATGATGTTATTTACAACTAAATAAACCTATAATCCATCACTAATCCTCTCAAGAAACTCTATTGACACATGAATTTGACTCCCAACCATAGGAATTTCATCCTCCTTAAGTGTTGTGATTTGCACCTTCATAATCAAGGAATCTAATACAAAACTAAGTAATCCTAGCCTATATTCATGGTCATGTAAAACTCCACTAAGCAGTCTTGCCAATGTGGCTACTTGGGGGAAAAATTGGGTTATGTGGCAAAGTAACTTTTTGTAATGCTATCCAGCTTCACCACAAATGCTTGTCCCAAAAATTGTTTCCTCCATGCATATAGGCAATGTACCACTACAATTAGCTCCTTCTCTTGGACTGAATACCTCCTCTTATAGTCCTATAACTTAATGTGAATAAAGTTATAAGACACCCAATCTCTTGAGCCAAGTTAGATAACTCAACATGACACTTTCTCCAATATGCACATGTTCCTCTTAGTATAGCTCTAAATTTTATTAATCTTTATCCAAGTCATGAATCTAGAATATTTTGTAGTTTTTTCATAACTCCTCTATTTTTGTTGACATATATTTCATATTCTTCTTTTCAAAAACTGCAAAGAAAACCTCAAAACAATGTCTCATGATGATATTAAGTAAAAAGTATTTAAAACAAAGGTTCCTTCCAAACTTATTACCAGGATATCTGAAAATATGTTTTGCATACTCATGAATATGGGCATTACTCTTTCATGGTTGCAACCTATTTATTTCACCTTTTTGTAACAATATTAGAAATTCCATATCAAATAATCCCACAATGCTACACTCATTGACTATATATGAGCCAATGCAAGACCACTTAAGCACTTTTTTCAATCTCGCATATGTGTTATGTTCCTTTATAGTAAGGTTATTTTCCTAATCTTGAATAATATCAGTATCGCATGGTATATTTTGGATCTTTACAACAAAAGAAGATGTTCTTAAGCTATCTAATGCATCATTAATCCCTATAACTCCTTCCAACATTGAAAATTTAATGTCATTGTCTATCTCTAGTAAAGTATTATATGTCATACATTTTTTGCAATTTCAGGTAACTCATTAAGTGCATTATTATCAACTCGGACATCATGATAATATGGATCATTCTCAATCTTATATAAGAATGCATGAAATACTCTTTTGTTTTCTAACAATAAAATCATAAATTTGCTCTTTTCCACCTTTTTTCTGCACAATAATCATTAAATCCAAGTATATAATATGTCTAGTTAACATCATGGCATGATCCTTAAACTCTTGGTAAAAACTAAAAAATTGGACTTACATATATTTTAAAAATTCTATTGAACTTGTGTGAGCACTCTAAGAACTCAAATTTATTTTCCTAGATTCATATGGTTATTAGTATAAAATGTATGATGAGTTCCTTCTCTCTTATTGCTCATGAAAATTTGAAATATTTATATTAAATACCCAAATTCCATCGCATGACTCAAACACATGACACATTTGAACTTGCTTAAATCGATCAACCCTATCACAAAGTTTTTGATGTGCAATATTCATATCAACAAGAGTCACACGTTGAGCTTGGTTTTCATGACGTGTGACTCTTGTTGATATGAATATTGCACATCAAAAAATTTGTGATAGGGTTGATCGATTTAAGCAAGTTCAAATGGGAAGTCCATCATATGGATGTTAAATCTGCCTTCTTACATGGGGAATTTCATGAAGAAATCTACATGAAACAACCCCCTAGCTTTATCCAAAACAGCTCTGGCATTGTTTGTCACCTTAAAAGTCTCTCTATGGTCTCAAACAAGCCCCTTGGGCTTGGTATGTCAAAATGGATAGCTTTCTCTTAGATAATGGATTTTCTAGATGTCATTCTGACAACACTATCTACACTAAGAAAGTGGGTAAGTCCTTAATCATACTTTTTCTTTATGTTGATGATATTATCCATACTGGTAGTGATCTCAACCATATAAACCATGTGAAGTCTAGCCTCAAAAATAATTTTGAAATGACAGACTTAGGACACTTGCATTATTTCCTTGGCCATCAAGTCTTGCAATCCAAAGAATTTATTACCCTTTCTCAGTCTAGGTATTCCTATGATCTTCTACGCCACTTTCACATGGAAGAATCTAAGCAAAACCCTTCTCCCTTTCAGTCTGGAGTCAATCTTTCAGTCACTTGTACTTCCCCTGAAGTTGATTCTACCTTATACCGTCAACTTTTTTGGTAAACTTCTGTATCTAACCCATAATTTTCTTGAAATTTCCTTTATCATTAGTCTAGTTGCTCAGTTTATGCACAAACCTAATGAAATTCACTGGAAATAAGTGAAACAAATACTTCTATATATTTGAGGTATATTTCAGTTTGCGATTCATTACAGTGCATGATCATCTCTATTGTTGATTGGTTTCACTGATTCTGATTAGGCTAGTGACCTTGATGATCGAAAGTCTACTGCAGGTTATGTATTCACTCTTGGTTCAGGACCTATTACATGGTTTTGTAATAAACAAAGTGCCATCTCTCTTTCTTCCAAAAAATCAGAGTATCGTGGTGTTGTTGAAGTCAGAAAGGAATCCCTGTGGCTTCGCCAGATCCTCTCTGAATTTGGTCTTGAGTAACAACATCCAACTACACTTTGGTGTGATAATCAGAGTGCATTCAACTATGCGAAGATCGGGTTCAACATTATCACATGAAACACATTGAGCTACACATACACTTCATCAAAATTCTCATTCATGATCGTGTTCTTGAAGTGCACTATTGTTCAACCAATGATCAATTTATTGATATCTTTACAAAGGATCTCAAAGAAGCGAAGTTTACCAAACTTCGATCTATGCTTGGAGTTATGGAAAGTTATCAGTAAGGGGGGATAGTCTCTAATGCCTCCTTCCATCTCCTATTGTGTCACCTTTGTAAATCCTTCAATCCTATCCCAATTTTTTCTTAAGGCAGGATGTTAGGATATTCCGACACATAGGAAATAGTTAAGTATAACTTGGTCTAGCGTAGAGTTAGGAAAAGTGTGTTTATTTACTTGTACTTTGTAACTTGTAATACGTCGGTCACTATATGTAGTGATCTGACGGTTCATTCTATCCTCGGTATTACTGACACTTGATCTGTGGCTTAACACCTGATTGGTCCATGATCTCTATTTAAAGAGCATGGAGGGTCATTTTTCTGGTGACCATTTATGAGAGAAGCTTATGCAAATTTTATCACTTTATATTAATAAATTCTTGAAGTGGCCACGTTGGCTCAGGTCATGGACTGTTTCCCTCTTTGAGGGTTTTAACCACGTCAAATATTAGTGTACTTATCTATGATCTATTTGTGAGTGGTGACCTTTGGTGTTTCATCTAATGAACTTACCCTGTAAATTCCTACATTACTTATGTTTATCTCTAGAACGAACTTGTTATTTCGTAGGGGTACACATGCCTTACTAGGTCTTACAATCATATGCCCATTTACATGTAACAAAAAAAATTCAAATCCATTAGAATATATTTTTTCTTTCTATTTATTTTTTTCTATCTTGGCACTTATTCCACCATCCTCTCGATTTGGTACACCTTATTCTCTCCTCACCTATGTACGACCACATGGCTTCTCGAACATAGAGTGATCTCATTACTATGCATTCCATGAGATATTATATATTATAGACCTCGTGCCTCTATCAAATCCAGTATATAAGCATCCAATATGCCATTATTTTTATGTACTCGACACTAAGATCCTCATCAACCCATTTCCTAGGGATTATCTCCTTATCACTAGTGCTTACCTTCTCACTATATTTTTCGATTTAGTCTGGGCATGACCATCCCTTTTTATCTCATTATCTATTAACAAGTGTCAATTCCCATTTCTAGATCCTCATTATAGTGGCCTAAGTTAGTTCTATCAATTATTTTGTGTCAAGAAGACACTTTTTGAATATGTTGATGATGGGGTGAGAACTTCATGATATATTTTAAAAGGTGTGAATGATTTCTAAGTAATTACTCACTCAATGCTTATGATACTTTCACAACGATAATGTTTGTTGTTGTAGGCATCAAGTCAAATAAAATGCATCACATCATATGTAAGAAGATAGATAGCCTTTCAGTGTTCCCAGTTTCATGCCAATCTAGAACGACCTCTTGTTGTTCCCACATAGCTTGGAATTTGATCCCCAAAAGCCTATTTTGTGCCTCACCGGGTCTCAACCTCAAATCCTCCAAGCACACATAAGATTGTAACACATTAAAATTCCTCAAATATGGCATGAAAATCAAACCAAATTAGGTGAATTTATTCCTTTTCTATGAGCCCCATGTGCCACGCCAAGATGAATATGCAACTAAGAAAAATCATGGTTGAAAGGGGAATTTGGTGGGTATGATATGGATGATGAAATTTCCTCTTGTAGGTCCTTCATCCCCTACATTCAATCATTTGACCTTGGTTGTGCAACTTCAGTACGTTCCACTAGTGTATGTAATCCATATTGTTTGCCTGTTGCCTTAGACTAGATTACGATCTGAGCCACCTAGTGTACGGAAAAAACACCAGTGCCTTTGCAAAATTGGTATCGATGCTAACCTTCCTCCTATCCTCCAACATATACTTTCAGACCCATACAAAGAACTTTTTCATAGCTATAAACACAGGGACCATGGAATGTGTATTATTACACCTCACCTGTGATTTATTCACATATAGTTCTACAACACAAGTAGATCCATGCAACTTTTTCATATTTAGATCTCGCAATGTTTTCCATTTTTGTCACACCCATAAGCATATCCCACCCACACACTCTTGTTTGGATACTAAAGCTAGCTAATTCCAAACCCAAAACCAAATAATTAAATCCATCACCAAGGTTTCTCTCGTTAGAGTTGATACCAACTTTCTTTAACATCATGTTAAAATTACTAGAGATAAAATTGAAATTATTAAGAGAAAAATTAAACCAACTGTAAAAAATCATTAAAAAAAAAAGTTTTATCTTGGAAAACCCCAATTAGGGTAAAATCGAGCTAACATAATATTCTATTAATATCCCTTGGCCAAAATGCAACTAAGTCAACCAAGTGAGTCTTTATTCCTCACATCCTTGGTGCATTATAATGAAGTATTCCAACTACAAGGAAAATACCCTCTACAGAGGTTATAAAGGAGGTTTTTAGTGTTATAAAATTGGCCAAAATTGTTAAAAAAACATTTTCTACAACATCCGTTTACGGTAACGGAGGTTTTGATAGAGTTTCTATTGAAATTTCAACACAACTAAAAAAACTGGGCGGCCGGAGGTTATTACGGATGTTTTTTTCATCGGTGTGCTACTTAGGTGTCAACGCGCTGGTGTGTGTCATCTAGACGGTCAGCCTGGGGCGGTCGAAGGTGCATGCATCAGGCCAGTATAAAACTACACTAAGCGCACTGTAGGTGATACAACGCACCGAGCCATTCTAATTGGTATTGGGATTTGTGCAGTGCCCATAGGTCGTATCAACACACCAGTTTGTAGTATTATAGAAATTCACAAGGGCACAATATCACAAAAATGCACTGATTGTTCTAATTCATTTTGGTATTTGTGTGGTGCCCATAGGTCGTACAAACACACCTGTGAGTAGTCTCACATAAATGCACCGGTGTGTAGTATCGCATAAACGCACCGATTGTTCTAATTCGTATTGGTATTTTTGCGATGCCAATAGGTCATACAAATGCACCGATGAGTAGTCTCACATATACGCACCAGTGTGCAGTATCACACAAACACACAGATTGTTCTAATTCGTATTGGTATTTGTGCGGTGCCCTTAGGTCATACAAAAACACCAGTGAGTAGTCTCACATAGATGCATTGGTGCGTAGTATCGCACAAATGCACTGAGATTTATAATTGGTATTGGTATTTTTGTGGTGCTTGTAGGTCGTAGAAACACACCTATCATACAAACGCACTAGTGTACAGTAACTGGCATGCACCGGTGTTCATTTTGTATTTTTTAGAAACATCAACCTGTGACAGTGCAATTATTGTGATTTTTTCAAATTCATTATTCATCAAAAGTCGACACATATCTTATAAAAATATTCATGTGAATTAAATTTGTATTAATGCATTTGAATGTGATGTTTGGATTAATTTTTTATATCATATCATAATTATTGTGATTTTTTAAAATTCATTATTCATCAAAAGATGACACATATCTTATAACAATATTCATATCAATTGAATTTTTATTAGTGAATTTGAATGTGATGTTTGGATTAAATTGTTATATCATATCATCATATTTCACATCCCTTTATTATAATATTTAATCATCCATAAATTTAATTAGTGGTGTTACATTTCACAGCGACAACGGAGAACACAATAGAATAAATTAAAACACACACACACACACACACACACACACACACACACACATATATATATATATAAGACAGTATTTTTCATACAAAATGGGACAATTATTGGTATCCATTTGTCTTTCAATTAGGACACTATGTCCATTACATTAAAAAAAATGTCTGATTTCACAGACAAATATTTCAAAAAATACAATGCCTTGCTTTGATATCCAAACATAATGATCATCATTCTTCGCTTGAACTGTTGTCATTGCTTGAGCTACTTCAATGACTTGGGTTATTTTGAGGAATGTTTTGTTCATGGTGTTGATTGTTTTCTTCTTCGTCACCTTCCATCTACAAACATAAAATTAAACTATAATGAGCGTATATACATTGGTGAGAATAATGAAAATTACAATATTAATAATATACATCATTGTAAATCGAAAAGAAATGACATACCATAGCAATAATTGACTCATGAACTATACACATTCTTTCAAAACCTAATTTCATGCCATATTTCAAGATTTCATCTATTGGCACAGTTCCATACTTTGTTTCCTGCAAGTTTTATACCCCATAACAAATCATATATTTAATATAAAAGATTTTTTTTGTTCTGTTAATTATAGATGGAGCTAAGTAAAACAATATCGATAGATGCTTACAAATTCCACAATTAATTTCTGATATGCCAACATATACTCATAACCCATATTTAACCCAATTTCAATAAATTCCTCTGATGGTTCTTCTTTGTATGTTAGCACCTGTTTGAAGACATTCAATGATAATTGTTGTAAAAAAAACTTAAAATATACAAAAATGAAATATAGTTAAGTTGTTATAAGTAACAATTACTCACAAACATAGATATAAACCCTTTTCTTCCTTGTCGTCCTATTTTTGTGCTGAATTGGTTCCATTTTCTTTTCTTTTCCGCAAGAAAATACTTGAAACTTAATATTTAATGCTAAATTATTTATTTATTTTACTTAATGATCGAAAAATTCATTGATTACATATTAGACTTGAAGCATGTTGTTGTTGAGATGGCTCCTCTTGTGATGAAATTTTGTCCATTTCTTTGACCATCTCCTTATACACATTTTTGGACATTCCTACTGGCATATATCTGATATTAGCTTGTTCATCTTTTGAAATTTTTATAATCTTCTTGAAAATGTAACATGACAATAAACTATTTAATTTTTCTATTGATATATGAAAAATAAATATAACAAAAGTGATATTTATAAATGATATATTTATAATTAATTCTAGAAAAACATTTAAAGGAATCCTAATTTTTCATTCCTTCTTTTTTGTTGTTGTACATTTTTGCTATTAAAAGTCTGGCATGTCTCATTGATCAATTCTCTGGAACTTCTTCTTGTAGTTTAGATAAAATTTAGTTCTTGGAATCACTGGATTTATTTTTGTATTATAAGTGTAAGGAACATCTATACATTCATTCCACTAGATCCATCAAACTTTGTAAAAGTTTTTCCCCCTTTCGTTAACCTCCAACACCACTCCAGATGAGCTAAGGAGAAATTCATTTTCATTTGCATGTTCTACTTTTTTTTCTTTTCTTAGAACAACATTCTTTTTCTGAGTTGTTAGTCCCTGTAGAACATTAAACATATAATGTGAGTTAATAGATTGTTTGAACATTTTATCTAATAATTTTAAGTATATTATTAATGAAAATTAAAAAAAGAAACTCATATTGGATCGATAGTATTTTTTCATTCACCGGATTCATCCTTTCGCAATTTTTTCATCAAGATTTTATGCTCTTCTGGTCCTAGATCAGAAATAATCTTATCGAGCTTCATCATTTTGTGGCTCTGCATGATACACAGTAAACAATACATATTATTTAAACTTACATATAGTTCAAAAATAATGTTTTTGTAAAGAATTTACAAAGAACTTGCCTTTTTTTCTTTTCTTGATGTGTTATCAGTATTTTTGTTACTTGATCTCTTGTCATCCTTTTATTTATCAATATGAAACCTGTACCATATCATTCATTAATATAATTTATAAATAAATCATCAAATTTTCAGGTAAAAAAATATATATATCAAGAAACCGGTGCGCTTTTCATGGTGTGCGCACCGACGTCGGTGCATCATGTTCTTATAAATGCACCGCCAAAACAATATAAAACACCGTACGGTTCTCTATGTCAACAAGGAGCACTGGAGTATTATATGTTAACCACCGCACCGATTAACACATACAAAATAATAAAAAAATGTCTAGTGTTAGTTTTTGTAGCAGATGGTGTCGTGGAGGGGGCGGTGCGGCCTATTCTTATAAATGCCCCACATAAACTGGGGACCACCGTATGGTTCTCTCTGTCAACAAGGAGACCCGATGCGTTATATGTTACACGGTGCTTTGATTAACGCAAAATAATTTTTTTTTTTTTTTCAAGCAGTTTGTGCGCGGTGCGCTGTAATGAAATAGCGCACCGATGCTCTATTTTACATATGGCGCACGAATTAATTTTTTTTTTATTTTTTTATTTTTTTTATCAAACAATATGTGCGCGGTGCATTATGATAAACCAGTTCACTGGTGCACTAGGTTACGCAGGGTGCACCGATTAAAATTATTTAGTTTTTTAAAAATTCACGCAAGATCCGACATGGATTGGGATCTGATTATGCAAGTCGCCCCATGGGTTAGATGTCATAGGCCTATATATATAGCAATAAAAACCCTATAAATCTTAAATGTAAAGCCCTCATTTTGAAATCATAGAAACAAGAAGAAGCAAGGGAAGAAACAAAAAGAATGAAGGGTTTAGGTTAAAATGGATTTATTTATTTTTTTCGAAGATGAACAACAAATTTAAATTTTTTACTTACTGCATAAAAAATACTGTAGAAAAGGTAAAAAAACCAATAAAATTTAATCACGAGATCGTTTGAAATTCTATGCTACAGGGTTTGGATCACCAGAGGTTTGGAATTCTGATTGTATGAATAGTTCTGTTCGAGTGTATTTCGCTACTCCACAATGATCTCATGCTCTCTTGCTCCAGGTATGTCTTGTGCATATCTCTGGCTCATTTTTTTTTTCAAAAATAGTGAAATAATGAAAAGTGTTTAGTATTTAAAGAATTGTTTTATGAAATTATATTTTTGAAAATATTTTGTCGCCCATTTTTCAATTTACCCTTTTTTTATTTGCGGCTTTTCATCACCAGTGCGTCAATTAATAACACCACACTGGTGCGTCAGTTAATAACATGACACTGGTGCGCAATAATTAAAATGCACCGGTGCGGTTATCTGTACATAAGTGCCAATAACAATAAGTCCATTTTTAAGGCACCAAAATTACTTTTAGGTGTGTGCACTAAAATTTATTGTTTATTTTTCTCAAATGCAGGGAGAAAATATCATAATTATATCAAATGGACAATTCTTCAAAATCCAGCTCGTTCCATAATATTTCTCAAATTCCATTGCGTATTTCTCCCTATCCAGCTCGAGACGTAATATTTACTTTAAATTTTATTTATATTTTCATTATCTAATTGAATTTATGTTTTTTATCCATGTCAATCAGCCTAATAAAATTTATAATGTATAAAAATTTGTAGGTTCATGCAGATTCAGAATCGAGCTCAGATGCACAAAATATTCGAAAAACTCCAAAATGTTGGAAGCTCTTATCAGGAGCAGCATACTGCAAGGCACATTTGGTAGATGAAAATGGACAGTTGCTTCACCCTGGAAATTTTAACAATATTGCATCTTCTAGCCACAATCCCAGGAAAATGATGGTAATAATAATTGTTTGGTATATTAATGTAATTATTTCAACGTCAAACAAATTAATCATTCATTTTAAATTTTCTTACTAATTGATATCATAGATTTTGTACTAATCATGTTCAAATATATTTTTTGAAATTATCAGGATTCTAGTGATGATGAGTGACCTACCTACCATCTTCCATTGCACCCCACGATAATGTAAAATTGAAAGAAGGCTGAATTAAGAAATTTTTTTGGAGAGGAACGATACCAAGAATGGTTGAATCAACCACCGATTCAATTCCCGCTACGTCTAGATTTTCCAATTAGGATTGACTACAACAATAGTAGTTATTCAAAATTTGGAAATGGAGGCAATCAATTAGAGGTTGGTATGGATGATTACTTAAGGGATACGACTGCCATGGAGACAATGTTGTTAGATGCATTCCAAAACGATTATCAGCTACGGGATGATGTTCATATCGCTGACACCTTTTTCGAAAGCCTTAAATTTTCTTCCACCACCCCTCTCTTTGGACCCGGCGTTCAGTCAAAATCTACCTAGTTGGGGACAATGATATTACTGTACAAATTGAAAGAAAATTTTGGCTTGTCAAATGCATGTTTTTCAGAAATTTTGAGGTAAGTTACCATAATGTCTTCCCTTACATAAATTTGAGAAATATAATCACACAATGAACATTACAAATGGTCCATTTTATGAACGTTAATAATTATATCGACATTAATTTACATTTAATATTTTCCATGATCACGAACTACAAGTTATTCAAAGATAAGGTTCTTCTGAGTGATAATGTCTTATCCGGTAGCTGTGAAGAGGAAAATAAATTGTTTAAAATGTTGGGTGTTGAGTACATATCATATCATGCATGTCCTAATGATTGTATTCTATATAGAGGAGAATATGTAGATAAAGAGATATGTCCGAAATGTGGGCATGACAGGTATGATAAATCAAAAAAGAAGGGTAAATCACGTGGTCCTCCTCTTAAGATATTGGGGCACATGCCTATAATCCCAAGGATTCAAAGGCTCTTTCATTGCAAATAATTAGCTATGTTGCAGGGATGGCATGCCTCACACAGAAGTAAGTTGGGAGTTATGCAAATCCCAACTGATTCAATAGCCATGAAGCATATAGAGGATACATGGCCCGAAAAATTCAAGGATGAAGTCCTAAGTCTAGGACTCAGCATAGCCATGGATGGCGTCAAACCATATTCCCTCCAGAACACCAACTATTATGTTTGGCCTGTAGTAGTGATCAATAAAAATACCCCCCCATTGTTGTCCGTGAAGAATAAACATCTTATGTTGGCTCTCATAGTCCCTGGTAGAAGACAAGTGAAGAATATGGGTGTCTACTTACAACCATTGATAGATGAATTGAAGGAATTATGGGACAGGGCAAATGTATACGATGTATTAAGACCCATCACAATAGAGAGGAGTTTTACGTTATATGTCATATGTGCTTACACGACACATAGTTATCTAGGCTTAGGAGTTTTCTCTGGTAATTTAAATGTTTATTGATTTTTTTATATACGTAACAATATTCTTTCGCATATTAGTTATTTAATTCGTTGTAATTGTTCTGATCTTCATGATATTATTTAACGTGCCATGCATATAAATTGTATACAATAATCTCGTAGGTCTTGTAACAAAAGGGTATTTTGGATGTAAATTTTATGGACCTTCTCTGAAAGCTAGATGGTCCAATGACCTACAAAAGCTAGTGTATGACTGCTCCAGGGTATTCCTCCCAGAAGAACACCCTTACATAAGAGCATCATCCACTTTCAATGGTAAAAGAGAGAGAACCCAAAGGCCTCCAATAATGACACCAGCTGAATGGCTTATACCATATGAGAGAGAGAAGGATAAAGAGTTCATAGAAATGTTCGATTCAAATGGGGAGCCTATATTCGATGATCCAGAATTCTTCGACACCTATGTTGAGAAATTTCCCATTGGGATGAAAAGAAAATCTATATTTTATAACCTCCCATATTGGGAGCATCTTAAGATTACCTACTTATTAGATCCCATGCATATATTTAAAAATGCTTCATCTTCTTTATGGAGGCACATATCATCGAAACAAAGTGACACATTGGTTGTTAGGAAAGATCTTATTACTTCAAAAACTAAAAAGAAACATTGGCCAAGACAATTTGAAAGTACATGATCAGAGGCAAGCGATGGTCCCTCTAATTAATGGTATTTCAAAGAAGGTGATGTCCCATGGATTTTAAAAAAAGATGATCTTTCTTTGGAAAAGGAAGTTATAATGGGTGTGAGGGTGTCATCTTCATACGGGTCTTCACTACGGTGCTGCTTCACCGTGGATGACCATTTGTTGGGGTTGAAATCACATGACCATTTAAATCATCTAAGAGTACGTATAATGTCAAAAGCATGATTTTATTATTTGTTATATTAATAAATTTTATCCCACGCAGGGATCATAAAACATAGATAATTTTGTATATTATTGTACATCTTTATAACTTTGCAGTGTCATTATCCTTTGTTCGTGCGTGGGTGTGTGAAACATGAATTCCCTCAAGACCTAGGATGTTCCATATCTAAATTATTTTCATTTGTACGTTGGATCATGTCAAAGGAGATTCATGTGGGTAGCATTCCACGGTTGCATCAAGATATAGTTGAGATTGTTCGTATGTTTGAGAAGGAAATGCCGATGAGTTTCATGGACTTGCAGGTTCATCTTATAATCCACCCAGTAGATGAGGTTGAATTATTTGGGGTGGTTTCTTGTTGTTGGATGTTCTTCTTAGAGAGGTACATGAAGAAATTGAAAGGTTTTGTTCGACAAAGGAAAAACCCGAGGGGTCTATGGTAGAGGGGTACATATCGTATGAGTATTTCTATTATGCTAGTGAGTACATCAAGTAGATCGACAACAGACCAAGTGCAGTGATTTGGGACGATGAAAGGGATGAAGACAAAAGAGAAGGGGAGTTGCTCCAAATGAATGGAAAAAAACGCTTGATAAAGAGTAAGAAACTTATAATTTTTCAAATTTACACAAAGTAAATATTCATGTTGAACTTCAATATAATTTATATTTTGATCTCTATGTACTCTATAGTGTTGGTTTGATTTCATCAGTGAATTCAGAAATTGAAGCAATCAATAAATTCGTTCTTTACAATTGTGAAGCAACCCAACCGTGGATCGCATTGTACGAACAAAAGAGGATGAAATGGGATAGTGACAGAAAATAATTCAAACTACTGAATAGTATAAGTGTGCCTTATCCCAATCATTTAAAAGAAAATATGCCAAAAATATGCCCCAACAGTTGGGTTGCTGACAAATTCAGAGAGAAATATAGTGCAACCGGTCGTTACCCGCGTGCTAAAGAGGATGCGCTAAATGTAGGGATTGGGTGCAGAAACTCGGTAATAATCTATTTAATTTATATTTTCATGTTTGAAAATTAATAATGCACCTTTAAAATGTAATTACATTTATATTTTATATTTTAACTGTTGGGTTATTATAAGACACATGACACTATGATTTTTTAACTTTTTTATAGGTGCATTTGTTCCCATCTATATGGGCATATGGACACCATTTTTGCACAAAAAAAGCCGATGATGGACACATGACACAAGACTCTAGAGTGGAAGTCGAGTTCGATCAATCTAGTTGATCTGGCCACCGCGATCAGAACCTAGTAGGAGGTACGTTAGGTTGCGTCGGAAAGATACAAGAGATAATTGAAGTGGATTTCTCTTCTTTCCAATGTGTTATTTTTAGGTGCAAGTGGTGGGACACCTTTGATCGGAATAATGTAAAGGAACATCACGATATTAGGCTGATATGTATCAACTCTAGAAAGATGTGGGATGAAGCTAAGGAGCCCTATTTTTCCCCAAACACTGCAACCAGGTGTTTTTTTACTCAGATGTGTTGGATAGGGATTGGTGGTTCGTATTGAGACATGACCCTAGATCAAAACATATTTTTGAGAACAATAGTGTTATCATTCCATGCGAGATGGAAGATAATGAGGGTGATCATGAGAACTGAGAGTGATATGGTACATGTGTTATTTCATCAATATTTATACTTTTTAAGATGGGTTTTTATAAAGAAGAGGACTTAATTACCTTATAACTTATAAGACTCTTTTTTCCAAAGCATTATAATATGTATTCTGAATTAATTGGTAATTTTCATTGTGTTAATGTTGAAATCAATATTTCACTTGATAATTTGCAATTATGTTGATCTAAAAAACAATGGCGTACTGTATAAAGTTCTTTTTTTTTGGTATGTAAGATCATAATAAAATAATGATAAATCTAAAGTACATGAATTTATTTGCATTATTTTCTAAACTTTATTATGTTACAAAAATTCATATTATTGTAGATTTATTATTTTACGATTATTTACAATTTTACAATTTTATAAATTTATAAATTTTAATAAACTCATTTCACATTAATACAATTAAAATTTTACAAATATTTTACAAACAATTAGAATTATAATTAGAATTAGAATTACGATTACAATTACAATTTTACAATTTCACAATTTCACATACAATTACAATTTTAGAATTTTACATACAATTAAAATTTTACAAATATTTTACATACAATTAGAATTAGAAATAGAATTACAATTGAAATTTTAGAATTTTACATAGAATTAGAATTACAATTACAATTGAAATTTTAGAATTTTACATACAATTAAAATTTTAGAATTTTATATACAATTAGAATTAGAATTAGAATTTTACAATTCTACATATATAAAATTACAATTACAATCATTTCACAATAAATTAAATATTACAATTACAATTAAAATTTTACAAATATTTTACATACAATTACAATTAAAATTACAATTACAAATACAATTACAATTTTAGGATTTTACATACAATTAGAATTACAATTACAATTTTACATATATGCAATTACAATTACAATAATTTCACAATAAATTAAATATTACAATTACAATTACAAATACAATCAGATTTTTAGAATTTTACATACAATTAGAATTAGAATTACAATTTTACAATTATACAATTACAATTAAAGTTACAGTTACAATCATTTCACAATAAATTAACTATTATAATTACAACCAAAATTTTACAAATATTTTACATACAATTACAATTAAAAGTACAATTACAAATACAAATACAATTTTACAATTTTACATAGAATTAAAATTAAAATTTCAATTACGATCACGAAATAATATTTCATAAATATCATGATCATTTAATATTAAATTAAATAAACATCATGATCATGATAACCATCGTACAAACATCATATTCGACTAAAAAACACATTCAAATTCGCTAACATCATCTAATCATCGCGATGATGATCATCTAACAAAACACAACTAGCATTGTATAACATCATCACAACACAAACATCAAATATACATCTCATGTGAAATAATTGCTATCATATACACATCTATCTGCAAGCTGCACATTAAATGAACATATCTAACATGACCTAACAATATACACATCATGATGATCACCAACATGTAAATTAAGTACAAATGCAACATGAACATAAAATGCTATCAATTATATATATATATATATATATATATATATATATATATATATATATATATATATATATATATATATATATATATATATATAGATATATAATGTCAAGAATATACAACTGTAATATAAATGTCAAATATCAGCTAGTGGTACATCATCAATAGTAGTACTAATCGAGGCCTGCTCAGTCAATGGTGCAGCCTCTATAAGCTCAGATACATGCCGATCATCACGTGCCTGTTGATCTGGTGGTGCCTCATGCTGATGAGGATCAGCTGTCGGTTGCTCATCATGATGACTCGACATGGTCAATGGTCCAGTTTTCTCATGATCATGAGTACTACTGGATTTTGCAGGCTGCTGACTTGATGTGGGTGATGGTCCAGCCTTCTCTCCATCATGATTATTGGTTGATGCTGCAGGCTACTCATCTGCAGCGTGAGGTGAATGATGATCACTCCCTTGATTGTGATCATCGTTTGATGCATCGCTACTTGCGGAATCTCGATGTACTGCATCTCGACCACACCTACGTTGAAGGGCCCTCCTCAACCATGTAACTAAGCTCATAGCTCCTACGACATGTCGCATCTGGGTGAACATGTCACGCGACATGTCTCTCCACATTTGTACCAGCCTAGCATTGGCCTGTATCTCTCTCATAGTGGTGAGCTTGACTCCCACCTCTACAAACAGTGCATAGAGTTGGTCACCCAACTCCATCCTTAATCTATTGTCAGGCCTACACCTAGCAAAAGGCGGTACCGA